>NW_026505637.1:0-17491 GCF_026875155.1 Cherax quadricarinatus
TTTAAAAAAAACATAGGAAATCAACACTTATGTCTAAAACTGACACATGCACATCGAGGGAAAATGTTGATTAAGAGTATTTGAAGACTTTGACAGTAAAAATAAAGCTGAAGAAGAGAAAAAGAAAGATGAACTTGTAAACAACATTAAACAAAATCCTTGTGTCTACTTCAGTTTTCTTTACTTCCTTTCAAACAGTTCCATCTACTTAAGGTTACCAAAGCAATTCTACGGGAATAAAGTTTTAAAATAGAGGAAAAATTTTGTTTATTTGGGTTTTCATTGAAAAATAGTAACAAAGTTGTTAAAAATAGGTTTTGCAGGTTATAAGGAGAAGGGTTGAAATGATAAACCTGCTACCTGGGTTTTTAAGGGTAAAAATATCATAAAATATTTTGGGAAATTTCATCGGTAAAGGAATTTAAAGGAAACAGATTGTGAAAACATTGTAGCGCTGCAAGAAGGAAGATAAGGAAATAACAGTCACAACATGTGTAGCGTGCAAAAAAGGCAGAAAATAATTATAACTTGTCACAACTTTTGTTAGGCTGAACAAAGTAAAAATGATAAAAACATGTCACAACATGTTAGCGCTGCAAAAAGGGGGAAAAATGATATATAACATGCACAACATGTTAGCGCTGCAACGAAGGGAAAAGGATATAAAAAAGTCACAGCATTTTATGTGACAACGTCTGGTCTACAAACAGCTTTGTCATGACGTTACAAAAATACAGGAACCAGGGAAGTTTTCATGCTCAATTGATTGATTTTTTTTACATAAATGGGGGAATGTCATTTCTCTGGTACACCAATTAATAGTTTTTCAACTAAATTTAAAAAACAAAACAAACCTTAAATAAACAAGTAAACATACGTCATTTTGATTCACTTTACAAAAAATTTTGTCTCTGAAAAGCAAAAACTTTTTTAAATTTTTTCTGTATTTTAAAATTTATTATTTTTTTACTTACTGTGGTATGTACCTTTCATTTTTACATACTGGGTATGTGCCCTTTTTTTGTTTACATTACGGGGTGGGGTGACCTTTCATTGTTTACTTTACGTAGTATGTGACCTTTTATTTTTACATTACTGTGGTAGGTGCCCTTTCTTTGTTTACATACGGGTATTGACCTTTTTGTTTACATTACTGTGGGGTGACCTTTTCTTTTTTTTCTTTTACTGTGGTAGTTGACCTTTATTTTTTACATTAGTGGTATGTGACCTTTCATTGTTACATTAGGGGTTATGTGACCTTTTTGTTTACATTACTGTGTAGGTGACCTTTCATTTTTTACATTCTGTGGAGTGACCTTCATTTTTTACTTTAAAGTGGTATGTGACCTTTCATTGACATTACTTTGGGAGTGCCCTTTCATTGTTTACATTACTGTGGATTGCCCTTTTGATTGTTTACATTTCTGTATTGTGACTTTCATTTTTTTACATTACGTGATATGGCCCTTTTCATTGTTTACTTACTGTGATATGTGCCCTTTTCATTTTACATTACTGTGGAGGTACCTTTCATTTTTTAAATTTACTGGGTAGGTGCCCTTTGATTTTTACATTACTGTCGTAGTGACCTTTGATTTTTTTACATTACTGTGGTAGGTGCCCTTTCATTTTTAACTTATTTTAAATGTGCCCTTTCATTTTTTACATTACTTTTGGGGGGTGCCCCTTTCTTGTTTACATTCTTGGTATGTGCCTTTCATTGTTTACTTTAACTGGGTATGTGACCTTTTTTGTTACATTCGTGAAAGTGCCCTTTCATTGTTTACTTACGGGGTTGGCCCTTTCATTTTTTACATTCTGTGGTATTACCTTTCATTTTTTACATTACTGGGTATTTCCCTTTTTCATTTTTTACTTTACTGGGGAGGTGCCCTTTCATTTCTGTGTTTTAAAAAAGCTCCTGTAATCTTTCCCCTTTCAAATCATTAAAAAATATTTTTTATTTTTGAAAAATTCTTAATTAATATTTTTTCAATATTTCTTTTGTATTTTGTTTGAACCCTCGGTTAAACCGGGATGAACCCCCTGTCAGAGTCACCTTGAATGTCCCCAAAACCAGTTTCATACTGAAACATTTCTCCCCAGACCTCTAAGTTTATATTTATGTAAATTTTTGGTTTCCCTTTAATCATCGAATGACGTAATAACTCCCTTTTGCAATGGGTTTTACCACCAATTCCCCCGGGGTGGGGAAATATTACGTACCATCAATACCTTTATCACTTTTGAATAATTTAATGTATTTTGGGACCTGTCATATATTGTATAATTTTCGTTTTAAATTTTTTCAAGAACCTCTCTGCAATGGGTTTTGTTTTTTTTTCTAAAATACTTTTAAAAGCTTTATACGTTTACTCTTGAGATAATCCGAACAGTTATTTAGAAACTCTCATCTTTTCAGTGAACAGTCCAATATACTTTTACCGAAAGATCCCACTGATGGGGCCTTTATAAACCTTTTCAAAATCTTTCTCGCTCCATTTATAAAAAGTTTCTTAGGAATCGTCGCGTAAAAATTTTTTAACAAATGGGGAGTTTTTTGGGGTTTGTAAAGCAAGATCTATAAATAAATACCCGAATGGGATCGTTTTTTTGGGGATTTTTTAAAATTGCGAATTCTTTTTTTTTCCCGAAAATCTGAACCAAAAATATCCCAAAAAGGTTGCATTCAAGCTATGGTACGAATTTCGTCCTCCGTGAAACATATTTAGGGGATCATATTGTTGACTTCACCACCAGTGAGTGAACATATTTTTACTTTTTTACCACTCAGTGAGTGACATATTTTTGACTGTCACCATCAGTGAGTGATCATATTGTTTACTTCACCACTCAGTAGGATCTATTGTGACTGCACCATCTGAGTGATCTTTGTTGCTGTCACCACTCAGTGGTGACATATTGTTGCTCTCACCACTCAGTGAGTGATCATATTGTTGATGTCACCCCTCATGAGTGATCAATTGTTTACTTCACCACTCGTGAGTATATTTGTTTACTGTCCCACTCATGAGTGATCAATTTTTGACTATCACCACTCAGTGATCTATTGTTGACTCTCACCACTCAGGGTGTTCATATTGTTGACTCCACCACTCAGTGGTGATCTATTTTTTGACGTCCCAATCATGAGGGTCAATTTTTGACTTCCCCCACTCATGATGATCATATTGTTACTATCACCATCAGTGAGTGATAATTTTTGACTGTCACCCCTCAGTGAGTGATCTATTGTTGACATCCCCTCAGTGAGTGATCATATTGTTACCTCACCACCAGTAGTGATCAATTGTTGCTTACCACTCAGTGAGTGATCTATTTTGCTGTCACCACTCAGTGAGTATCATATTGTTGCTGTCACCACTCAGGAGTGATATATTGTTTTACTGTCACCACCAGTGATGACATATTGTTGACTGTCACCACTCAGTGAGTATTTAATTTTTTTACACTCCCACTTAGTGAGTGTATATTGTTGACTGTCCCACTCAGTGAGTGATCATATTTTTTACTGTCACCCCTCATGAGTGAAAGGGAATGGGTGTCATATTGTTGACTGCACCACCAGTGAGGATATATTGTTGACTGTCACCACTCAGTGAGTGATCATATTGTTCACACTCACCACTTAGTGAGTGATCATATTGTTGACTGTCACCACTCAGTGATCATATTGTTGACTGTCACCACTTAGTGAGTGATCATATTGTTGACTGGACCTGGACCTGGACCTGGAGAGAGTTCCGGGGGTCAACGCCCCCGCGGCCCGGTCTGAGACCAGGCCTCCTGGTGGATCACAGCCTGATCAACCAGGCTGTTGCTGCTGGCTGCACGCAAACCAACATACGAGCTACAGCCCGGCTGATCCGGAACTGACTTTAGGTGCTTGTCCAGTGCCAGCTTGAAGACTGCCAGGGGTCTGTTGGTAATCCCCCTTATGTGTGCTGGGAGGCAGTTGAACAGTCTCGGGCCCCTGACACTTATTGTATGGTCTCTTAACGTGCTAGTGACACCCTGCTTTTCATTGGGGGGATGGTGCATCGTCTGCCAAGTCTTTGCTTTCGTAATGAGTGATTTTCGTGTGCAAGTTCGGTACTAGTCCCTCTAGGATTTTCCAGGTGTATATAATCATGTATCTCTCCCTCCTGCGTTCCAGGGAATACAGGTTTAGGGAACCTCAAGCGCTCCCAATAATTGAGGTGTTTTATCTCCTTTATGCGCGCCGTGAAAGTTCTCTGTACATTTTCTAGGTCGGCAATTTCACCTGCCTTGAAAGGTGCTGTTAGTGTGCAGCAATATTCCAGCCTAGATAGAACAATGTGACCTGAAGAGTGTCATCATGGCTTGGCTCCCTAGTTTTGAAGGTTCTCATTATCCATCCTGTCATTTTTCTAGCAGATGCGATTGATACAATGTTATGGTCCTTGAAGGTGAGATCCTCCGACATGATCACTCCCAGGTCTTTGACGTTGGTGTTTCGCTCTATTTTGTGGCCCGAATTTGTTTTGTACTCTGATGACGATTTTAATTTCCTCATGTTTACCATATCTGAGTAATTGAAATTTCTCATCGTTGAACTTCATATTGTTTTTCTGCAGCCCACTGAAAGATTTGGTTGATGTCTGCCTGGAGCTTTGCAGTGTCTGCAATGGAAGACACTGTCATGCAGATTCGGGTGTCATCTGCAAAGGAAGACACGGTGCTGTGGCTGACATCCTTGTCTATGTCGGATATAAGGATGAGGAACAAGATGGGAGCGAGTACTGTGCCTTGTGGAACAGAGCTTTTCACCGTAGCTGCCTCGGACTTTACTCTGTTGACGACTACTCTCTGTGTTCTGTTAGTGAGGAAATTATAGATCCATCGACCGACTTTTCCTGTTATTCCTTTAGCACGCATTTTGTGCGCTATTACGCCCCTGGTCACACTTGTCGAAGGCTTTTGCAAAGTCTGTATATATTACATCTGCATTCTTTTTGTCTTCTAGTGCATTTAGGACCTTGTCGTAGTGGTCCAATAGTTGAGACAGACAGGAGCGACCTGTTCTAAACCCCTGTTGCCCTGGGTTGTGTAACTGATGTTTCTAGATGCGTGGTGATCTTGCTTCTTAGACCCCTTTTAAAGATTTTTATGATATGGGATGTTAGTGCTATTGGTCTGTAGTTCTTTGCTGTTGCTTTACTGCCCCCTTTGTGGAGTGGGGCTATGTCTGTTGTTTTTAGTAACTGTGGGACGACCCCCCTGTCCATGCTCCCTCTCCATAGGATGGAAAAGGCTCGTGATAGGGCTTCTTGCAGTTCTTGATGAACACAGAGTTCCATGAGTCTGGCCCTGGGGCAGAGTGCATGGGCATGTCATTTATCGCCTGTTCGAAGTCATTTGGCGTCAGGATAACATCGGATAGGCTTGTGTTAATCAAAATTTTGTGGCTCTCTCATAAAAAATTCATTTTGATCTTCGACTCTCAGTCTGGTTAGCGGCTTGCTAAAAACTGAGTCATATTGGACTTGAGTAGCTCACTCATTTCCTTGCTGTCATCTGTGTAGGACCCATCTTGTTTAAGTAGGGGCCCAATACTGGACGTTGTTCTCGATTTTGATTTGGCATAGGAGAAAAATACTTTGGGTTTCTTTCGATTTCATTTATGGCTTTTAGTTCTTCCCGCGATTCCTGACTCCTAAAGGATTCTTTTAGCTTAAGTTCGATGCTTGCTATTTCTCTGACCAGTGTCTCCTGCGCATTTTAGATATATTGACCTCTTTTAGCCGCTCTGTTATTCTTTCCGTCGCCTGTAAAGGGAGCGCCTGTCTCTTTCTATTTTACATCTACTCCTCCTTTTTCTTAGAGGAATAAGCCTTGTGCATACATCGAGTGCCACCGAGTTAATCTGTTCTAGGCATAAGTTTGGGTCTGTGTTGCTTAGTATATCTTCCAGCTTATATCGGTTAGGACTTGGTTTACTTGTCCACTTTATGTTTTTGTTATTGAAGTTGAATTTGGTGAATGCTCCCTCGTGACTAGTCTCATTTTGTCGGTCTGGGCTCCACGCATACATGTCTGAACCTCAATTATGTTGTGATCTGAGTATATTGTTTTTGATATGTGAATTTCCCTTTTCAGATCATCATTGTTAGTGAAATGAGGGCTAGTGTATTCTCCAGTCTAGTAGGCTCTATTATTTTCTGTTTTAAATTGAATTTTGTGCAGAGATTTAAAAGCTCGTGTGAGTGTGAGTTTTTCATCAGACTGCCCCCTGGGGTTTTTTTCGCAACAATATTATTTGCTTTAAAACCCTTTAGTGATCATATTGTTGACTGTCCCCACTCATGGGTCAAATTTGGGTTTAAATGGGGCACCACTCAGTTTAATGAACATAAAAATTGCTGTCAAACCCCTCAGTGGCCCTTTTTTGACTGTCACCGACTCAGGAGTACAAAAATTTTTTACGTACCCCTCAGGATCATATTTTTTACTTTTCAAACCAAATCAGTGATCAATTTTTGAAATGTCACCACTCAGTGATCCCAAATTTTTGACCCGTCACCACTCAGTGATCATTGTTGACGTCACCACTCATGAGTGGTCATATTGTTTACTGTCACCACTCAGTGATCATATTGTTTTACTGTCAAACCCCCTCATTGGGGGTGATCCCAAAATTTTTACGTCACCACTCAGAAGTGATCTAATTTTTGAAATGTCACCAAATCATAAGTGATCATATTTTTGCTGGCCCCCACTCATGATCAAATTTTTTTACTGTCACCACTCAGTGAGTGATCATATTTTTGACTGTTCCCCCCAACCCAATTTAGTGATCATAAATTTTTGACTGTCCCCCACTCATGTTTATATTTTTACTGTCACCCTTGGGGGGGGGTCAAAGGTGTTTTTTTTTGACTGTCACCCCAGTTATTTATCATATTTTGACTTTTTCCCCCCACTCGGGGGGTGATCATAATTTTGACTGGCGACCCTCATGAGTGTA
Organism: Cherax quadricarinatus; assembly: GCF_026875155.1. Lineage (NCBI taxonomy): Eukaryota > Metazoa > Arthropoda > Malacostraca > Decapoda > Parastacidae > Cherax > Cherax quadricarinatus. The sequence continues at coordinate 7,010 of NW_026505637.1, forward strand.
AAATTTTTTTGACTGTCACCACCCATAAATGTTTATATTGTTACTGTCCCACCAAATAAGGAAACATATTTTTACCCGGGCACCACCATGACAAAATTGTTGACTGTCAAACCCTCCCGTGATCAAATTTTTGGCTGTCACCACTCAGTGGGTCATATTGGTTTACTGTCCCCCACCAGTGATCATATTTTTTGGCCCGTCCCACTCAGTAATGATCATATTGTTTTCGTCCACCAATCCCGTGAGTGACATATTGTTGACTGTCACCACTCAGTGAAATATTTTTGACTGTCAAACCACTTTAGGGAAATGATCAAATTGTTTTTCTGCACCACCAGTGATTTATCAATTGTTGACTTTCCCCCACTCATTTACATAGTTGCTGTCACCACCAGGATCATTTGGGGTTTACTTCACCACTCGTAATGATCATATTTGACGGGCAAACCCCGCTTGGGGGGATCATATTGTTGAAATTGGGCACCACTCAGTGGAGTGATCAAAGGGTTTACTGTCCCCCACTCATGATGATCATTTTGTTTACTGTTTACCACCTTGAGTGATCATATTGGGTTTATTCTCACCACTCAGTAATTTATCATTTGGGTTTACTCCACCACTTTTGAATCATATTTTTACTTCACTACTCAGTGAGTGAACATATTGTTTACTGTCACCACTCAGGTGGGATCATAAATGTTGACTGTCACCACCATGAGGGGATTCATATTGGTTTACTGTCACCACTCAGTGAGTGGGCCATTTTTGTTGACTGTCACCACCCAGTGAGGGGAAACATATGTTTGACTGTCACCACTCAGTGATGATCATATTGTTGACTGTCACCCTCATGATGATCATATTGTTGACTTTCCAAACCCCTCCCGGGGGAGGATCATAAAATTTTTACCCGTCCACCACTCCGTGAGTGATCATACGGGTTTACTGTCCCCCAATCATTTAGTGATCAATTTTTGCTGGGCACCACTCAGAAGTGGTCATTTGTTGACTGTCACCCCTCTTTTAGTGTTTTTATTTTGATTTTCAAACCCCCAGGGGTGATCATATTTTGCTTCTTAACCCATACTGTTGTTCTTTAATGCTTTCATACTTTTAGTAAGTTATCAGAGGGCCATTTTTCACATAGTAAGACATAAAACTGCCCGGGGCGATGGCAGACCCAAAAAAAATTTTTTTAGGAAAATTTGTAATTTTTTGGGCCCCAAAAAAACTGTTTTTTGTTCCGTCATCTTTGCCCTCTTCCCCGTTTCACAACCCCTGATTTTTTCTTTGGATTTATTTTTGTTTCCGCTCACTGCTTTTGCGCACAACATTTTAATTTTAAAAAAACCAAGGTCAACATCTACTTTTGATGATGGGAAAATGATGGGGCAGTTTTTTGTTGATGAAAAGGGGAAGTGTTGTTTTTTGAAATAATTTTTTGACCCGATTTTTTGACCGTGCAATCATAATGGTGATTTGGCAGGATTTAATGATTTAAATTTTAAGTGAAAGATGATTTTGGTATGGCGAAAGGTGTTATAATGGGGGTAGTGATGATTTTAAAACTTTTTACTTAATATAACAGGCTCTAAATTTGCGAAAAAAAGGGCTCCACAGGCGGGTGCACAAGCGAACACCAGCCTTTTCCGATTGCTACTGTGTCCTCACTGTCAGAGATAATCCAGTCAACACTCCCCCTTGTGGGTAGGTAAAACCCCGGTCCCAAATTTTCCCGTACGGGTTTTTTAACCCCGTCAACTCTTCCCCCGTGCTAGAAAAACAAAGTCCTTCTCCCCAAACGCTACGTAAACCCCTTTTTAACCTCCCAGGTGCTGGGTAACCCATTTAAAATCTCCCAGTGCTATTTAAACCCCGTAACTCTACATGTGTTTTACAACCCATCAAATCTTTCCGTGTTTCTTGGGGAAAACCCGTCAACTCTCCCCCGTTTTCCCAGATAAACCCCCCCAAGGGGCTAGTCCCCCAGCCCAACTCTCCCAGGGGGCTAAGTAAACCCAGTCAACTCTCCCAAATTGGGGCTAGGACCCCAGTCAACCCCTTTCCCCGTGTGGTAGTTACCCCAGCCAACTCCCCTGTGTGGGTAGGGAACCCCAGTCATCTCTCCCTTTGCTAGATATCTCAGCAAATTTTCCCAGTGTGCTAGGAAACCCCCCCCAAATCTCATGTTTTGGGTAGACAACCCAGTAACTTTTACAGTATGCCCCGGAATCTAGTCAAATTTTTCCCAGTGCGCTAAATAACCAAGTCAACTTTTCCCAGTGCGAAGGGAAAACCCAGTCAACTCTACCAGTTGCCAAAGTAACCCAGTCCCAAATCTCCCAGGTTTATAGACTAAACCCGTAACCTCCCAGTATGCTCGGTAAACCATCCAAAACTTCAAGTGTGCTAGTTTAAAACCCCACAATGCAAACCCGTGTGGGTAGACAACCCAGTCAACTCTCCCATTTTCAATGGTAACAAAATCCCCCTCTCCCCTTCGCTACGTAACCCAGTCAACCCCCCGTGTGGCAAAATAACCCATACAACTCTCCCAGGGGGCTATTCAACCCACCCCAAATCTCCCCGTGTTTCGGTAACCCCCAACTCTTTTCCCGTACTTATAACCCATCAACTCTCCAAGGTTTTGGGTAGATAACCCAGGGCAACCCCTCCCAGTGTACTATACCCTAGTTCAAATCTTTTTGTTTTTCTGGGTAAACCCTCAAATCTCCCCCCTTTTCCCAGGGAACCTAGTCAACTCTCCCGTTTTGCTGGGTTTAAACCCCGTCCAAATCTTCCCCGTTTTTCAAAATAACCCCAGTCAAAATCCCGGGGTCTACACAACCCAGTCAACTCCCTCATTTTGCTGGGTTTAAACCATCAACCCCTCCCGCCCTTTTGTGCTAATACCTAGCAACTCTCCCCTGCGCTAAAATAAAAAAGTTTCCCCCCAATCCCCCGGGTGCTAAAATAACCCAGTCAACCCCTCCAAGGGGTTTGTGGGAAACCAGGCCCAAATCTCCCCGTTTTCTAGTAACCAAGTCAACTCCCCATTTGCAAAGGGACCCCCCCAAACCAAACTCTCCCCTTGTGGGTAAATAACCCAGCCAACTCTCCCAGTTTTTCTAGGGGAACCCACCCAAATCTCCCCTGGCTAGATAACCCCGTCCAAATCTGCCCCTGTGTTCGGGAAACTAGTCAACTCTCCCGTGTGCTAGGTAACCCCAAGGGCAATTCCACAGTGTGCTAGCAAAACCCAAATCAAGTCTCCCCCCTTTTGCCCAGGAACCCCCAGCAATTTCCTAGTGTGCTAGGTAACCCCAAACCCAAATCTTCCGGTTGGGCCCGATTTAAACCCAAATCAACCTGCCACTGTATTCGGAATCCATCAACTCGTTTCCCTTTTGATAGACAAACCCGTAGCCCCCCCAGTATGCTCGGTTTAAACCATCAAAAAACCCATGGGGCTAGATAAAACAGTCAAATTGGGCCCCCAAAGTGTTAAAACAAAACCCCGTCAACTCCCCCCCAAGGGGCTAGGTAACCAAATCAACCTCTCATGTGTTAGATAAAACCCCGTTACTCTCCCAGTTGCTAGGTAACCCCCGTCAACTCTCCCCCGTTTGCAAAGGGAATCCCCCTCAACTCTCCCAGTTTTTTAGGGAAAACCCCGGGCATCTCTTCCCCCGGGTGCTAGGATCCCAGTCAACTTTTTTCACGGGGGTAATAACCCCGCCAACCTTTCCCAGTTTGGGGAGATAACCCCGCCAACTCTCCCAGTGTGGTTTGATAACCCCCCCAAACCCCCCCGCCCCCCCGTGATAGATAACACAGTCCAAATTTCTCCCGTGTGGGTTTGGGGTAACCCAAATCAAATCTCCAAGGTGGGGGGGGGGGGGAATAAAACCCGGGTCAACTTTCTCAGGGGTAATAACCCAAACGACCCCCCCAGTGGGCTAAATATCCTAGTCAAATTTCACAGCGGGGGTAATAACCCCCGTCAATTCTCCCCGTGTACTAGGTAACCCAGTCAATTCTCCCCAGTGTGGGAAGGGAAAAGCAGCCAAATCTTCCGGGGTGCTAATAACCCATCAACTCTTGGGCCCCTGAAATTTGGCCCTTTCCGTCAACTCTCCCCCGTTGATAACAAACCCCGTAACTCTCCCCCGATGCCGGTTTAAACCCGTCCCTATCTCCATGTGGGTCCCATAACCCCAAAAAAATTTTCCCAGGGGTCAGGTTAACCCATCAATTTTTCCCCGTGGCTAGGTTTTCCCATCCCAAATCTCCTAGTGTGGGAAGGTAACCCAACCCCCCTCTTCCGGTGTGCTAGATAAAAAAAAGTCAACTCTGCCACTGTATTTTGGTAAACCAGTCCCAAACCCCCCAGTGGCTAAGTAACCAAGCCAAATTTTCCCCCGTTTCTAGGTAACCCGTCAACTTTCTCAGTGTGGTAATAACCAGCCAACTCTCCCAGTGTGGGAAAATAACCCAGGGCCCTCTCCCCAGTGTGCTAGGTTACCCCCCATCAACCCCCCCAGTGTGCTAGGTAACCCAGCCCAAATTTTCCCCCGGGGGCTAAAACCGGTCAAAATCTCCTTTGTTGCTGGAAACCCCAAAAAACTTTTCCCAGGTGGGGTAAGGGGGGAAAAACCCCCCTTCCAAAATTTCCCCGGGGTGCTTTGATAAACCCCCTCAAATTTTCCCTTGGGGCTTTATAACCCCGTCCCAAATCTAACAAAGACGTGAGGTGCCCTTACCCCGTGATGTTTAAATGAATTCATGTGTTTTTAAAAATGCAAACTTGTTAATGTTTAAGGGGGGCATTACTTTTATTTTTAAAAATGCATTCCTTTTCATTTTTAAAAACCCCATTACTTTTTATTTTAAATGCATTTCTTTTTCATTTTCGCATTACTTTTGACTACTTGTGATGTGCAAATTTCTTGTGATTACTTACAAGCTAACAACTGGGGCCCCCATCACCATTTTAAATAAATTTTTGGGGTTTTGAAAAATACAAGGGAGGGAAACAGGGGTGAAGTTGGAAACAATCTGGGGCCAGCATTTTCATTTTTATCAAATGACTTTTTCTGTTGACTTTTATAATTTGTCGAATGTGTTTTCCCGATTTGAGTCATCCTTGGGGGTAAATGATCTCGATGAAGTGAGTTCCGGGGGAAAGGGACAGCCAAGTGAAGTTGCCGGGGTTTTTGCCCGGTTTGTGGTAAAACTGCCTTCTCGCGCCCCCGAAGTGGAACCAAGTGGGGTTACTTTGACGTGTTTGGGCCCTTTACATAACAGAAGGGCCCCCCACATCCCTCCTGTTTTGAAGGCTCTTTTGAAATTACAGATTTTATCCAGGGTGGGGGCCACGAGAGATGAGACGGGGCTTTTTCTGTTTTCTACTCTGTCAAGCATTGCAGATGAAGGGGGGGCAGGCAAACCCAAAAAAAGGGAGAGCATACTCAAGGATTTAGCGTACCCGCGCCCATAAGATTCTTGCAACCCCTGCTGTCAAGCCCAAAGCGAGATAGGGGGAAGTGCCCGAAACTTCCTGGGTGGGGGTTTGCAATATTTAAAAAACGGGTTCTTCATGGTCTTTTTTGGGGTGAAATTTTAAACCCCAAAGGGGACCCCAAAACTTTTTCCCATTCATACTTTCTGCAAAAAGACCCCATTTGCTTTTTCTCACATGCAAATGGGTTTCTTTCCCTCGGTTTTTCCCCAAGCGAATACCTCGTAGCTGGTGTTTGATGAACTTTGGGGAGCTTGGGATTTTTCTTTCCCCTTTGGGGTAAATGAATGGTTTAGAGGGGCAGTCTTTTTGCATATGCCCTTGGGAAATTTGGGATGAGATGAAAAGGTCACGAAGCAAAATTCCCCTAACAATGGTCCCAAACGCTTCCTTGTTAACCTCCCCCCTAATAGGGTGCCTTTTTTTGGTTTTGTTTCCCAAATTTAGAACTACACTTAGAATTTTCCAAGAAGGGAATCACTGAGGAGACATAACGTAAAACCGAAATTCCCCCGAGCTTTCAGGTTTTTCCCAAAAGGCCCCGGTTTTCCCAACCCCCCATCGAAAGGGATTCCCGCAATGTTCCCCAAAGCTAAACCCAAAAAGCGGGCTTTTTGGGTTCATCCAGTGATTGGGGCCACTTAGTGGGGAGGGTTTTAACCAAAAGACAGCAGCAGAGTAACATTTCCCAAGCCATATTTACGGCACAAAGTAGCAGTGAGGGGGTAGCAATAAACTCTTTCATTTGCCATGAATTGTCTCAAAGGATCTTGCCATGAATTTACGGGGGGTGACCGGTCTGTATTTTTCGATTTCCCGCTCTTTAAGTTTTTTAGGGGGAAAAGGGGGCAACATTTGGGCCTTTTTCCACAGAGGCCATTTACACTGTACTAGGGAGTGGCCCGAAAGATTCGATTAGAGGCGGGTGCAGCTGGGGTGGGACATCTTCTCAGAAAACTTGGGCTCAACTTTTCGAGCCCCCCAACCTTTTCTTGTCCAAACGATTTTAAAAGGGGGAAACAACTCCTCCCCTTTATTGCCTCACTGGGCATTTTTGACACGTTTTTTGAGCTTTGCCAAAGGGAAAGGAACCCCTTTCTTGGGGGGAGGGAACCCTTTCATTTTGGGAGCAAAATGGGTCGGGAAAAGAGGGCCGCTTTCTTTTGACTACTATTGAGGTTGGGGCCCCCTCCTTCGGTTTTGAAAGGGGGAATGAGTTTTATCAGGCAGACTCTTTTCTGTTTTTTGGGGGCCGGGCTACCCGGGTTTTTTGCCTACTCTACCGATGCTAGCTTTCTTTTTGTGTTTTACCTCCCTTTTTTCAATTGCCTACTTTTGAAAATTCGGGGCCCCTATGCCTACAGGGGTTACCTGGTTTCAAGTTTTCCCGTTATGGTGGTAGGGGAAAAAACTTATACCTTTGCCATGCTTTGACTTAGCAGTACAGCCTCTCTACAACGAAAACCAAACCAAGGGTGAACGTAGGCTTCGTCACATGTTGCCGGGGAAGGGTTGGGGTTCTTGTTGAAATTTAAAGGGTTTTTTCCAAATGGGAAAGGGTTTTAAATTGGTTCCCCCTCTCTCCCTCTCTCTCTTCCCCTCTCTCTCTCCCCACCTCCTCTCCTCTCTTTTCTCTCTCTCTCTCCTCTCTCTCCTCTCCTTTCTTTTCCTCTTTTTCTCTTTCCTCTTTTCTCCTCCATTCGTATGCAAATTGCTGATTGGGGGTAATTTTTCTTTTCTGAGAGCTTTGGGGCCCTGACCCTTTGTAACAACCAGCTCAACACCCGAAGTTTATTCTTTCCCCAAAAAAAGGCCACTCTTTTAACTTGTTTTTCTTCGAAAATATTTTGGGGACTATTTTAAACAAAAACCTTTTGGGGTCAAGCAGTCATTAGGGATTTTACAAAAAAAGGGAAAGTCACACTCTAAGGGTCGACAAAGTGACTATGCAACACCACTGCCGACCTCTCCCTCCAAGGGTTTCAAATATTCCGGGGTTTAAAGGGAAAGTTTTTTAAACCCCATAATATCCCAAAACAACAGGTGGTGACCAGTAGGTGGGTGATGATAAACCCGATGCCACACAGGGCCAAGTGGTGGCCAAGGTTGGGTTTATGATACCAAAAACCCTAAAAGTCAGGGGGTGGCCATAGGGAGGGTTATGATCCCCGAAAGCCAAACAGACAGGTGGGGGGGCAGTAGGGAGGGGATGATACCCGATGCCCCACATTTGGGGGGTGGCCAGTAGGTTTTGTTGGGTGAAAAAAAGGGGCCCCACAGTCCAGGGGGGGTTGGGGGCCTAGGGAGGGTGAGTGTAAACCAATGCCACCGGTTTAGGGGGTTTCCGTAGTTTGGTTTTATAACCAGGGGCCCCCCAGTCGGGGGTGGCCCCGAAAGGGAGGGTGAAAATACCCAATGCCCCAGTCAGGTGGGGGCCAGTAGGTTTGGGGTGATGATACCAGAGCCCAAAACAGTCAGGGGGGGCCAGTAGGTAGGTTGATGAAAAACCCCGGGTCCAAAAATCCCGGGGGGTGGCCATTTGGTTTGGGTTTAAAATTCCAGATGCCACAGTCTGGTGGGGGCCAGTAGGGGAGGGTGATGTACCAGATGCCCCCAAAAGTCAGGTGGTGGACAGTAGTAGGGTGAGATACCAAATTTCCAACATCAGGGGGGGCCCGTAGGGAGGTTGATGATACCAGATTTCCACATCATGGTTGGAAAGTAGGTAGGGGGATGGGTAAACCCGAGCCACACAGTCAAGGGTTTGGGGGCCAGTAGGGAGGTTGAGGGTACCAGAAAGCCACACAGTTTAGGTGGGACAGTAGGTAGGGTGTTATACCAAAGCCACACAGTCAAAGGGGGTGGCCAGTAGGGAGGTTGAATGAACCAGATGCCACAAAATTCCCGGGGGTGGCCAGTAGGTAGGGGGAAACCCAGATGCCCCCCAGGGGCCCGTGTAAAACTTTAATTAAGTTGGATAGATACTGTTTGGGGGAAAACCATTGGAAGGTAAAAACGGCGTCCCGAATAACACAAAGGCACAGGTTTTTCCCGGGCTGGGAAAAATTTCACAGATTTTCCCCCGCATAGGAAAAGAGGATCTTACGACATGTTTTGGTTTTGAATGGTCCAATCGGACCGAAACGTCCCTCATAAGCTCCTTCTCCTTAATGCGGGGTTTTTTTGGGGGGGTAGTTCAGAATAAAAAGTGGTGGAAGGGTGCAAAGATTGGAAAAAAACAAAAGGTAAAAGAAAACTTTTTTAATGGAAAATTTTACCCGGTGGATGGGTAACTACTGGTTGAAAAGATAGTTTCTGATTGGGAAAGGGTAACAACTGTAGGAAAGATAAGTGTTTTTGGGAAAGAAGCTTGGGTGGAAGGCTAGCTACTGAAAAATAGATAACTACTTTTTTAAAAAAGCAAACATTAATATTGCTTATTTGGGAAAAAAGTGGGAAAAAAACTTCTGGGGGGAAAAAAACTTTAAAGATAGTGAAAACCCACGCGGGCAAAAATAACGAATTGGAAAAAATAACACGGTGGAAAAGTTTTAACCCACAGGTTTAATTTTGGGGAGATTTTAGGTTCCCCCCGCGCCGGGGCAAAAAAAAATTCGAAAATATATGAAAAAATGAGTTTTTTGTTACCAAAAAATTGCTGAACTTTCTGGCTACAAATCTGGGGATAATTATTATCCTTGTAAAGATGTTTTTTAAAAAGGGAAATTACAAACCATTTATAACAGGGATGGTGGGCAGCGCTGACGGGGAACATATTGCGGGAAGAAACGCTGACTCAGCTTTGTTTTCGTTTTTTTTTACGTTTTTCCCCGTGTTATTTTTTTGTTTTCGAAAACTTTATGGGCTAATATAATACAAATTCACCATCAATCATGCCAAGGGGCGGAGCAAATGTGTTTGAGGAACCAATCGGGAACCCCTGGGAATAGGCACAAAAAGGCCGACCCTTTCCAGCCAACAAAATAATTTCCCTACCCACGCTTTAAAACAATTATAAGGGTTTTTTATCTATCATAATTGATCAATGATTAATGCAATATAATAATAGCAAAAAAACAAAAAATACAAACCCCAAAAAAAAATATATAGCAAATTGACGCCCCAAGGAATAAATTTCATCGAAATTTTCCCCGAAGGGGAAGAAAAAGGGGTCCGCCCCCTCTCACATGATGAAGAAAAAAAGGATTTACAATGTTAACTGTAATAAACACTCGTAGGCCGCGGGAAAAAATGTAAAATAAAGCGAATTTTTTTTGGGGAAAAAATTGCCCGGCAGCGGGGGGGCCGCGCGCTGCGGCCTATACTCGAAAGTAACTTATTTTTCCTATTTAGGGGAAAAGCACTTTATTTAAGATTGAATTTACTTTATTTCTCACAACAAACATGGGGGAAAGATTGTTTTAAAAAGGGGGGCCTTTGTGTTTCCGAACTTTCCCCAAAAAATTTTTAGATTTATGGGACAACAAGGCCCCATGTTTCCCAAATATCAAAAAAGTTTTTGAAACTTTATTTTTTTTTAGCAAGAAAATAAAGGGTTTTTTTTTTTTGAATTCTCATCGAAAGGGTTTGGGTAAAAGTTGTTCGCAGCAGCAATGAAAAAACCCCTTTCCAATACCACTGACAAACTGCCCCTGCCAAAAGCAATTTTTCGTAAATTTTGCTATTTTTTATTTCCTTTTTTTGGCCCCAATGATTGAAACTTCGCACAGCAACTCATATAACCTTCTAATAGTACCCAAAAATGAACGAATCGTCCATAAAAAAAAGGGCTTAAAATCTGACCATATCTCCCCCTTAAGTTTCCCGACTAAGGACAACTACCAATTGAAGGGTAAAAAAGGCGAAGAACTTAATAGGAAAACAAAGATACTCATTATATAAGATATCAAGTTTTCTTTTGGGCACCCTTCCGGGTTTTGGGCCTTCCACTGGGGCACCCT
>NW_026505638.1:0-64725 GCF_026875155.1 Cherax quadricarinatus
ATTTCATTATGGCTTTTAGTTCTTCCCGCGATTCCTGACCCCTAAAGGGATTCTTTTAGCTTAATTTTCGATGCTTGCTATTTCTCTGACCAGTGTCTCCCTACGCATTTCAGATATATTGACCTCTTTTAGCAGCACTGTTATTTTTTTCCCGTGCTGTAAAGGGAGCGCCTGTCTCTTTCTATTTTACATCTACTCCCCCTTTTTCTTAGAGGAATAAGCCTTGTGCATACATCGAGTGCCACCAAGTTAATCTGTTCTAGGCATAAGTTGGGTCTGTGTTGCTTAGTATATTTTCCCCAGCTTATATGGTTAGGATTTGGGTTTTTACTTGGTCCCACTTTATGTTTTTGTTATTTGAAGTTGAATTTGGTGAATGCTCCCTCGTGACTAGTCTCTTTTTGTCGGTCGGGGGCTCCCGCATACATGTTGAACCTAAATTATGTTGTGATCTGGTATATTGTTCTTGATATGGTGACATTTCTTATCAGTTCATCATTGTTAGTGAAGATGAGGTTTTGTGAAATTCTCCAGTCTAGTAGGCCTTTAAATTTGCTGGTTTAAATTGAATTTTGTGCAGAGATTTAAAAGCTCGTGTGAGTGTGAGTTTTCATCGGGCTGCCTCCTGGTGTTATTACTGCAACAATATTTTTTGCTATTTCCCCATTTAGGTTTGCCTTAGTTGAAATCCCCCATGAGCAAGATGTTGGGTCAGGAGCTGGAAGTTTTTCCCCAGACAGTGGTCAATTTTTAACAGCTGTTCCTGGAATTGCTGGGATGTTGCATCCGGAGGCTTGTAGACTACCACAATGACTAGGTTTTGGTTCTCGCCCTTTACTGCTAAAACTTCCACTACATAAATTCAGTTTCCGGATCAGCCGGGCTGTGGCTCCGTACGTTGGTTTGCGTGCAGCCAGCAGAAACAGCCTGGTTGATCAGGCTCTGATCCACCAGGAGGCCTGGTCACAGACCGGGCCGGGGGGGGCGTTGACCCCCGGGAAAACTCTCTCCAGGTAAACTCCAGGTAAACATCATTTGAGGCATTAAGCATTTTGTGCAAACAAGTGACTCTGCAATGTACAGACCAAACCCCCCCCCCCCTTTTGCATGTTCACTCTGTCACATCTGTATACCTTACTACTCTAAATCAATGACTTCCATAAAATCATAAGTCTTATAAAAATCATACCTATTACAATGATTCTAACTTCGAACATTGAAACGTACTGCTCGCAGACTAGGGCCCAGCCTATAGAAACCATCGTACCCCTGAAATGCTGAGCCTCTTCCAAACTGCCCTTGCTGCTGCCAGAGAGCGTATGACAGAGCTGGGCAAACAGACTGGGGAAAAATTTGTCAAAGGTCTCAATCCTCACCCCCCCACTTAGCCGGGCATGGAGGGACATAAAAAAGAATTAAGGGTAACAGAACTGGGCAGATCGCGCACCTCATCCCTTGCATAGGGCGAATGAGTTTGTCATGCTTGGGCTGCTACTCTAGCTAGACAGTCTTCCCAGTACCACACAGGCGAAATTAATGGACAAATATGATGCAAGGGAGAGGGCTTTTTTTGCTTTATGCTCAGCAAGGCAGATGACTGCAACATTCCTTTTACTAATTATGAACTTGATGCAGCACTAACTAAGGGCAACTCCACGTCGCCTGGTGAGGATGGTATTATTACAACATACTCAGATTGCGTGTCGAGTTACCGGGTAATCCTTTACTTGAATTTTTATAACATGAGTTATGTCACTGGGGAGCTCCCTAAATCATGGACCAATAGCCTCATTATTCCCATTCCAAAGCCCAGTCAACAAAACTCATTTCGCCCAATATCCCTTACTAGCTGCTTGTGTAAAACATTTGAAAGGATGATTCTTAATCGCTTATGCACAGAATTAAGGAATTTTTGTCACCCCGGTTTGCAGGGCTTCATGCATGGAAGGAGTGTGCATCATTGCATTACCACCTTTCTCACTCTGCAAAACTGACAGCTCATACACTACGTTCCTTGACCTTAAATCCGCTTTTGATGTAGCCAACAGACATGTAATCATAGGGGAACTTGCCAGAATGGATGTTGGGGGATGGCTTCTCTGCTGGATTAAAGGTTACCTGTCCAACAGAAAGTCGTCTGTGTTGTTCCGGGGACATAAAAGTGTAACTAAAGTTTTTGAATTAGGAACCCCACAGGGAGGTGTGCTTAGTCCCACCCTTTTCAACATTTTGATTAATGCCTTACTTAATGCCATGCCTAGCCAGCCCCATCATTATATGGTTAGTTTTGCTGATGACATAATGATTCACACTACCGGATTCTCCAACACCCAAAACATTCTTAATCATGTTTTAGCCTCGTGTAGGACCGGGGTTAATAATCTCAGGGGATAAAACAAAGATACTCAACAGGCGTCCTCCTCGGCAGAGAGGCACAGTCGTCAAAATCCAGTTGCATGATGGGTCACTTCTAGAATATGTAAGCAGATACAGGTATCTAGGCTTTGAGGTTCCACTACTTGGACCTGTTGTAACGAGACTTTGTCCCCAAATTAAAAAGAAAGGCTGAGAGAAACTTAGAGTTGTGGCAGGTTTTTCCCCAGGTATGGTGCTAATGTTAAAATTGTGAAAATATGTATCTTGCTTATATTAGATCGTGTCTGACTGGAAGCTTGGGGGCTGGAAAAACTGCAAAACGAAGCAATGAGGATCATCCTAGGATGCCCTCGTACTGCCAAAATTTTAAATATGCGGAAAGAACTTAATATTCCAACATTAGAGATCGTGTTACTGAAAGAAATATTTATATGGGGTCAATATGCTTAGGCTAGCCCATTCAAACCCTGCCAGAAGCCCTCCAAACTTTCCTCACACTGGTGAACATCCTTACAGATGGATCGAAAAAACTGGAACCGACCTCCGCATGAACCACTACATGATCTATATCAAGTTGGCAACAGAGACATTTCCCTGCTCCATGGGATATTACCCCTTTCCCCAAAACTACCATTCCTCCATTTCCCCCAAAACTCTTCTTAAATCACAAACCCAAAGCTTGGGTTTTTGAAGCCAAACTTGATGCCTTAAGCTGTATTGATAACTAGTCACACAGAACAATCTTCACAAATTATTTACGTCGATGGTTCTTTCACCAGTCCACTGGTGCAGCTGGTAGTGCTGCTGTTGTCACACAGAGTGATGGCTCTCATAAAGAAATTGGAGCACGCTTTCAATAACTGGGCCTCTACCCTTCAAACAAAAAACTGTTTGCCATACTCCTTGCACTCAAATGTGTCCATTATCTAAGGTTGACACTTTAATTGTAACTGTTTCTCTGTCATCCATAAATGCTCTCAACTCATTAAGTATAAATTGTGGCATGCTTTTGTCAGAAGCCAGACATAGATATGGTAAGATTGTGGACAGTGGGTCAGGTGCACATGCTGTGGATTCCATCTCACATTGGGTTTTGATGCAGATAGAACTGATAAAATTTGGAAAGCTGTATGCTTTCAAAGAGGGGGTAGATTACCCAAACTTGGGTTGTCATTTAGCAGTTTGAGAACAATAATACGAAAAGAACTTCAAATGAACTTTATTGACTTAAGACTTTAGGGAGATTGACACAAGTCAGTCCATCTATCATCATTCCATCATGCAGGAGGACCACATGTCTATGGTGCATCCAACAAGATAAGCAGACTCTTGGATGTCACTACTGCCCGGCTCCGGCTGGGTTACAAGTATCTTTGGCAAGTTAAAACACCACCACCAGATGTAGACCAAACGAAATGTAAACTTTTCCAGATGGACTATTGTCACACATTGCGTCATTATGTACTGGAGTGTGATCAAATTTAAAGAATTTAAAACAATTCACTCAGAAGTGTTTTAAGAAATGGCTAAGTATTTTATCCACAGTGGTATATTGCAGACCATTCTGGAGAAATACCCTGACTTTGCTAGCTGTAAATAAAGCATTACCACATGTGTGCATGTGTGTGTGTGTGTGGTGTGTGTGTTTTGTGTGTGTGTGTGTGTGTGTGTGTGTGTGGTGTGTGTGTGTGTGTGTGTGTGCGTGCGTGTGGTGTGGGTGTGTGTGAGGGTGTGTGTGCGGGTGTGTGTGAGGGTGTGTGGTTTTGTGCGTGTGTGTGTGTGTGTGTGTGCTTTCCGTTGGGTGTGTGTACTCACCTATTTGTTACTCACCCATTTGTGGTTGCAGGGTCGAGTCCTAGCCCTGGCCCCCCCTCTTCACCGGTTGCTACTAGAAACCCCCTCTCTCCCCCCTCCCTGAGCTTTATCAAACCTCGTCTTAAAACTGTGTATGGTTCCTGCCTCCACTACGCATTTTCTAGGCTATTCCACTGCCTTACAACTCTATGACTGAAGAAATACTTCCCACTATCTCTCTGACTCATTTGTGTCTTCAACTTCCAATTGTGGCCTCTTGTTTCTGTGTCCCCTCCCTGGAACATCCTGTCCTTGTCCACCTTGTCTATTCCACGCATATTTTATATGTCGTTATCATGTCTCCCCTGACCCTCCTGTCCCCAGTGTCGTCAGGCCGATTTCCATTAATCTTTCTTTTATAGGACATTCCCCCTTAGCTCTGGAACTAACCTTGTTGCAAACCTTTGTACTTTCCTAGTTTCTTGACGTGCTTTATCAAGTGCGGGTTCCAAACAGGTGCTGCATACTCAGTATGGGCCTGACATAACACGGTGTACAGTGTCTTGAATGATTCCTTACTAAGGTGTCGAATGCTGTTCTCAGGTTTGCCAGGCGCCCATAGCTGCAGCAGTTAACTGATTGATGTGTGCTTCGGAGACATGCTCAGTGTTATACTACCCCAAGATCTTTCTCCTTGAGTGAGGTTTGCAGTCTTTGGCCACCTAGCCTATTTCCTGTCTGTGGTCTTCTGTGCCCTTCCCCTATCTTCATGACTTTGCATTTGGCAGGATTAAATTCGAGAAGCCATTTGCTGGACCAGGTGTCCAGTCTGTCCAGGGCTCTTTGAAGTCCTGCCTGGTCCTCATCAGATTTAATTCTCCTCATTAACTTCACATCATCTGCAAACAGGGACACTTCTGAGTCTAAACCCTTCCGTCATGTCGTTCACATATACCAAAAATAGCACTGGTCCTAGGACCGACCCCTGTGGGACCCCGCTCGTCACAGGTGCCCACTGTGATACATCATTACGTACCATGACTCGTTGTTGCCTCCCTGTCAGGTATTCTCTGATCCATTGCAGTGCCCTTCCTGTTATATGCGCCTGATGCTCTAGCTTCTGCACTAATCTCTTGTGAGGAACTGTGTCAAAGGCCTTCTTGCAGTCCAAGAAGATGCAATCAACCCACCCCTCTCTCTCTTGTCTTACTTCTGTTATTTTATCATAAAACTCCAGAAGGTTTGTGACACAGGATTTGCCTTCCGTGAATCCGTGCTGGTTGGCATTTATACTCCTGTTCCATTCCAGGTGCTCCACCACTCTCCTCCTGATAATCTTCTCCATAATTTTGCATACTATACACGTCAATGACACAGGTCTATAGTTTAGTGCCTCTTTTCTGTCTCCTTTTTTGAAAATGGGAACTACATTTGCCGTCTTCCATACCTCAGGTAGTTGCCCAGTTTCCAGGGATGTGTTGAAGATTGTGGTAAGTGGTACGCACAACATATTGCTCCCTCTCTAAGGACCCATGGAGAGATGTTGTCCGGTCCCATTGCCTTTGAGGTATCGATGTCCCTTAGCAGTTTCTTCACCTCCTCCTCATCTGTATGTATGTCGTCCAACACTTGTTGGTGTATTCCTTGTTGGTGTCCCCATCTGGTCTGTCCCCCAGAGTCCTTCCTGTCTCTACTGTAAATACTTCCTTAAATCTCGTGTTGAGCTCCTCACATACCTCTTGATCGTTTCTTGTGAGTTCTCCACCTTCTTTCCTCAGCCTTATCACCTGGTCCTTGACTGTTGTCTTCCTCCTAATGTGGCTATACAGCAGTTTCGGGTCAGATTTGACTTTCGATGCTATGTCGTTTTCATACTGTCGCTGGGCCTCCCTCCTTATCTGCGCATACTCGTTTCTGGCTCTTCTACTAATCTCCTTGTTTTCCTGGGTCCTATGCCTCCTGTACCTTTTCCATTCTCTGTTGCACTTAGTTTTTGCCTCCCTACACCTTCGGGTAAACCAAGGACTCGTTTTGGTCTTCCTATTATTTCTGTTTCCCTTGGGAACAAAACTTTCCTCTGCCTCCTTGCACTTTTTGCCACATATTCCTCACTGTGGGTGTGTGTGGGGTGTGTGGGTGTGTGGTGTGTGTTGGGTGTGTGGTGTGGGTGGTGTGAGGGGTGTGTGTGGGTGTGTGTGGGGTGTTTTGGGTTGTGGGGTGTTGGTGTGGTGTGTGGGGTTTGTGTGTGGGTGCGTCTTGTTGTATGCATATTTTTGTCGCTCGTGTGACATGCCCGGCGTGGCCCTCTTTGGTTTGTCCGCGCGGGGCGCTTGTGGGTGTATGATCCACTTAATTTTTGGGTATTTATAACTCATTACTTTTGTGACCAGGTGTGACTAATCAGGGTTTCATTCTTTGTAATTTGTTCAGATGAAAATGTATAGGATAAGCTGATTTTTTACCTCTTAACTTGCCATGATTAGGGAAATCTATGGAGTTATTACCTTGTAACTATTTCATCTATCAAAAACTTTGGGTCCAGTCAGGACCCATTTGGGTATTTTTAATCTTTTGACTACCGCCCCAGGAGGGGTAGGGGGTGATAAAGATATTAAACAAAAGTGTGGTTGTGTGGTGTGTGTTGTGTGGTGTTTTTGTTGGTGTGTTTGGTGTTGTGTGTGGTGTGGGTTTTTGTGTGTGTGTGATCAACAATCAATATTTGCCCCAAATAATCATTACATTGTGACCGGGTGGGAAGTTTGAATGCCTTCTCTATATTTGTTCATTTTGTACCAAATATAAACGAAAGTAACCATTCTACAGAATTCATTTATTTGAACTTGTGGTCATTTCCTTTTGTCCCTAGTCAGCTATCAAAATTTGGGCCCAGCCCCGGGCCCCATTACGTACCCTGTAATCTGTAAATACCTTTGAAACTTGCATGATTGTGACCGATTAGGGGTTCTTTCCCTTTTGGAAAATTTTGTGAGTTCATTACCTTTGAAATTGTGAGTTCATTACCCGTAACTTGCTCAGCTTCAAAACTTTGGAGTCCGTCCCTGGACAATTATGTCCCTCTGTAATCTTTTGACTCCCGCCCACGGGAGGGGTATGTGGGCATAATAAACATATTAAACTAAAAACAACACATCTGTTAGGTTGAAACCTGGTTCCTATTCGTTGTCCAAGTGATCCTTTATGTGGGTCTCAGGAAACCCGCGAACATTGTCTTTGCCTCTCAAGCATCCAGGATGAAAGGTATTTTGTTGTTTGTGCTGGCTTTAGCCCCTGTATATTTGAAAAGAAGAATGTTATGGATGGGGGGTATTTTGGTAGGGGGGGGTTTTTTTTCCGGCTTAGTATCTTATGTTTTGGGTTTTTTGGAGTGGAGGCCATCACGGGTTCCACTCCAGGAATTACTGGTTTTGGTGTCGTTTCTGCCAATTCCTCCCAGTTTTTTTTTTTTCCTTCCTGGCACTAAAAAACCCTCCCCTCTTGATGGCCGGGCTCCCCAGGTTTTTCCCATGGCCGGGATGTTTGTATCTTTTTCCCCCCTTTGAGGGTATCCTGGAAATTTTTAAGTTAAGCACAGTCTTTCTGACTGAAGAGGTACACAGTTTCAGGGTGAAAAAGCACAGGAAGGGGTTTGCATTTTCCTGTTTTTCTAGTGCATGGGATTTTTTAGGGGGGTCATAGTTGACGTCCCACGTTTTTCCAATTTCCCCCCGCAGCAATACCAAGTAATAGTATGTCACAGGCTTGGTTTGTTCCCTTTGGGTTTTTTTTTGGGCGTTTCCCCGTTGGTGCTGTTTCCTGTTTTACTTTTATCCCCCTAGCACCAACAATGGGGGCTCCCCCCCAGTTTTTTTTTTGGGGAATCATCCCCTATTGCTTGGAGTCCTTTGTTTTCTATTTCCGCGGTATTTTTTTTGTTTGCAATATTGGTTTTTTCTTTTCTTTGACAAAACTTTTTTCCCACTATGGCTCCTGTCCCCATGAGGTCACTTATATTATTCCTTCCTGGTATAATTCCCGATACCTTAAAAACTCCAGCTTCACCATTACGTCCCCCCAGGACAGACTCCCCTTCACCATTTCTGTCTCCCCAGGACAGCACCTCCAGCTTTTACCATTACTGTCTCCCAGGACAGCCCCCAGCTTTACCATTATGTCTCCCCGGACCACCTCCATTCACCATTACTGTCTCCCAGGGAAACACTACCGCCCCCCATTTACTGATACCCGGACACACCCCCGCCTTACGTTTGTGACTACAGGCCAGTATCAAAGGGCAGACCATTTAGCCCAGACTTTTATGTTCCCATCTGTTTTTAAAAGCTTCCCGGTTTTCTATGAAAAACAGCTTTGATGTTGTCCCTTTTAATACCCTTGTGATTTTAGTCCACAAATTTTCCCCCCCTTTGGGCTACCCAAAAACATTCTCTTTTTTAAAACGTTGTAGCTTGTTTTGGATATCTGCACAAGGGGGCGTGCACCAATTTCCACAAAAAAAAGACAATTTATCCCGTGAAAGCCCGTTTGTTTATGACCACGGCTACACCACTTCATAATGATTTTAATGGGTTATTTACTGCAATTTTCCCCAGCCCCTCTTGAATATTTTTATTAAAAACCTTAAAAGAAGCTCTGCTATTTTTATTTCTGTTCTAATGCTTTTGTAATTGGGCAGCTTACCGTCTGTTCCTATTTTTAATGTTTGGTTTAAAGGGGCCTACAACCCCATCCGTTTACATCTGCTTTATTGTCCAACGAAACCTTTGAAACCAGTCAAGGGTTTGGACCAAAAAGGGTTCGGACCAGTCAAGGGTTCGGACCAGTCAATGGTTCGGACCAGTCAAGGGTTCGGACCAGTCAAGGGTTCGGACCAGTCGATCTGATCTGATCAGTGGGTCACTTATTTAAAACATACTTAAAACATACTTAAAACATACTATGACAAGGTCCTAAAAGCACTAGAAGACAAAAAGGATGCAGATGTAGTATATACAGACTTTGCAAAAGCCTTCGACAAGTGTGACCATGGCGTAATGGTGCACAAAATGCGTGCTAAAGGAATAACAGGAAAAGTCGGTCGATGGATCTATAATTTCCTCACTAACAGAACACAGAGAGTAGTCGTCAACAGAGTAAAGTCCGAGGCAGCTACGGTGAAAAGCTCTGTTCCACAAGGCACAGTACTCGCTCCCATCTTGTTCCTCATCCTCATATCCGACATAGACAAGGATGTCAGCCACAGCACCGTGTCTTCCTTTGCAGATGACACCCGAATCTGCATGACAGTGTCTTCCATTGCAGACACTGCAAGGCTCCAGGCGGACATCAACCAAATCTTTCAGTGGGCTGCAGAAAACAATATGAAGTTCAACGATGAGAAATTTCAATTACTCAGATATGGTAAACATGGTGAAATTAAATCTTCATCAGAGTACAAAACAAATTGTGGCCACAAAATAGAGCGAAACACCAACGTCAAAGAGCTGGGAGTGATTATGTCGGAGGATCTCACCTTCAAGGACCATAACATTGTATCAATCGCATCTGCTAGAAAAATGACAGGATGGATAATGAGAACCTTCAAAACTAGGGAGGCCAAGCCCATGATGACACTCTTCAGGTCACTTGTTCTATCTAGGCTGGAATATTGCTGCACACTAACAGCACCTTTCAAGGTAGGTGAAATTGCCGACCTAGAAAATGTACAGAGAACTTTCACGGCGCGCATAACGGAGATAAAACACCTCAATTACTGGGAGCGCTTGAGGTTCCTAAACCTGTATTCCCTGGAATGCAGGAGGGAGAGATACATGATTATATTCACCTGGAAGATCCTAGAGGGACTAGTACCGAACTTGCACACGAAAATCACTCACTACGAAAGCAAAAGACTTGGCAGACGATGCACCATCCCTCCAATGAAAAGCAGGGGTGTCACAAGCACGTTAAGAGACCATACAATAAGTGTCAGGGGCCCGAGACTGTTCAACTGCCTCCCAGCACACATAAGGGGGATTACCAACAGACCCCTGGCAGTCTTCAAGCTGGCACTGGACAAGCACCTAAAGTCAGTTCCTGATCAGCTGGGCTGTGGCTCGTACGTTGGTTTGAGTGCAGCCAGCAGCAACAGCCTGGTTGATCAGGCGCTGATCCACCAGGAGGCCTGGTCACAGACCGGGCCGCGGGGGCGTTGACCCCCGGAACTCTCTCCAGGTAAACTCCAGGAGGAGAGTGGTCGAACACCTGGAAAGGAACAAGATTATAAATTAAAACCAGCATGGGTTCATGGAAGGCAAATCTTGTATCACAAACCTCCTGGAGTTTTATGACAAGGTAACAGAAGTAAGACACGAGAGAGAGGGGAGGGTAGATTGCGTTTTCCTAGACTGCAGGAAGGCCTTTGACACAGTTCCCCACAAGAGATTAGTGCAGAAGCTGGAGGATCAGGCGCACATAAAAGGGAGGGCACTGGAATGGATAAGGGAATACCTGACAGGGAGGCAGCAATGAGTCATGGTACATGAAGAGGTATCACAGTGGGCGCCTGTTACGAGCAGGGTCCCACAGGGGTCAGTTCTAGGACCAGTGCTATTTTTGATATATGTGAACGACATGATGGAAGGAATAGACTCTGAAGTGACCCTGTTCGCAGATGACGTGAAGTTGATGAGAAGAATTAAATCGGACGAGGATGAGGCAGGACTGCAAAGAGACCTGGACAGGCTGGACATGTGGTCCAGTAACTGGCTTCTCGAATTCAATCCAGCCAAATGCAAAGTCATGAAGATTGGGGAAGGGCAAAGAAGACCGCAGACAGAGTATAGGCTAGGTGGACAAAGACTACAGACCTCACTCAGGGAGAAAGAACATTGGGTGACCATAACACCGAGCACATCACCGGAGGCACACATCAACCAAATAACCGCTGCAGCATACGGGCGCCTGGCAAACCTGAGAATAGCGTTCCGATACTTTAATAAGGAATCGTTCAAGACACTGTACACTGCGTATGTTAGGCCCATACTGGAGAATGCAGCACCAGTCTGGAACCCACACCTGGTCAAGCACGTCAAGAAGTTAGAGAAAGTACAAAGGTTTGCAACAAGGCTAGTCCCAGAGCTCAAGGGAATGTCGTATGAGGAAAGGTTAAGGGAAATCGGACTGACGACACTGGAGGACAGAAGGGTCAGGGGAGACATGATAACGACATACAAGATACTGTGGGGAATAGACAAGGTGGACAGAGATAGGATGTTCCAGAGAGGGGACACAGGGACAAGGGGTCACAACTGGAAGCTGAAGTCTCAGACGAGTCACAGGGACATTAGGAAGTATTTCTTCAGTCATAGAGTTGTCAGTAAGTGGAATAGCCTAGCAAGTGAAGTAGTGGAGGCAGGAACCATACATAGTTTTAAGAAGTGGTGTGACAAAGCTCAGGAAGCAGAGAGAGAGAGGATCCAGTAGCGATCAGTGAAGAGGCGAGGCCAGGAGCTGAGTCTCGACCCCTGCAACCACAATTAGGTGAGTACAATTAGGTGAGTACACACACACACACACACACACACACACACAACACACACACACACACACACACACACACACACAACACACACACACATACATGCAAAAAGTTTCACAAAACCACATTAGTCAAAGCACTGTATGCACCAAGCAAAACAGTATATAAGTATATCTCATCATGCAAAAACCCAGCACGTAATATAAATACAAACTAAAACACACTTCATGTCGCAAAGAACTTACTACTCAAGAGTCGTGTCATACAAGACTGACACACATCAAAATAATACATAAAAAAAACCTGGATATTATACCTATATTCTGAAAAGTGTTATATCGATCATAACGAGACCATGAGCTCTACGTCCACACTTGGATGCCACAAAGTCTCAATGAGAACCAGGAAACCATTCCAAACCCACATTCACAATACTCTCACGACCCCCCTAATAGGCGAGCCCGCTGTGACCCCCTGACTCCCTCCAACCTATGAAAACCCCTTCACTCACTCATTATCATTCACAGATTTACGAGAATCCCTAATGTTAGCATTCTATACCCTTCTGAGAAATCCTGATCCCACCTCCTCCCATACAAATCTCTGTTACGACACATCGTTTGATAGAACGTTATCGCAAGAACCTTCCTTCTCTCTTCGCTATCCCCTCTCCCCCTCATCACCCACGACATATATATATATAATCTACTATGATATAATCTAAAGCTCTTATGACACCCTCGTCTAACCCACCCATATCTAGACTTAAAGCACGCAAAACCGACACCCCACGGCCCCCCACCCTCTGTGCCAACCTACTTAACCAGCACCTAACCTCCTCTAGCCCTTCACAAAAGTAAACTACATGGAACGTAGTCTCATCCCCTCTACAGATACCACACCTCCTACCCTCTACTACCTGTCTGTTTTGTAGTATCTCACCAGACGGAAGGATCCCATGCAGAAAACGAAACATCACCTTATGCGCCCGAGGGTTTAACTTCATTTTACTAAATCTAAACCAAATACTCTTCACGCATATATGGGGAATAAACCCTCAACTGGGACAACGCACCTACCTACAAGTAACCTACACAAAGCCCATATACGAACCTTTCTCAGTTCCCTAACCAACATCAGAGCCCTCAAAACGATTTCGCATTCCCTCAACTCCATTCCTCGATACCACATACCCAGACTGTCGTGAATCCTTCCCAACTGCCTTGCGTTCACACCCTCATGCAACACTTCCCATTTAATAAACACACATTTAGCCCTCCATCTCAGATCCATCAACCCAAACTCACCCTGACTTACAGGTAACATTACAACTTCCCTCCTTAACCAATCACAACGTTAACCCCACAAAAATTTGTACACTGGTCTTAGAATCCCCGCAATCGCTGTCCCTGAAATCAGGGCCGGATTACTGCATAGGCAAACTAGGCATTTGCCTAGGGCCCTGTGCATTTGGGGGCCCCATGGTCCAAGGGGTTCAGGGGCTCATCCAAGACTGCGCACATGGTGCAAGTGCAAAGGGGTCCCTACCTAAAAAGTTCAAGTGTTTGGAGAGTAAAATTTATTTTTAAAAATTAATCAAAACAAAAATAAATAATGAAATAAAATGAAATAAAAATAAATAAACCTAACCATAGATGGCAACACTCAACACGCCTTTGTTTACATCAGAACAGCTGCTTTGAACCATTTGAGAAATGCAGGTATCTCAGAAACCTTCCTTAATGTTGACATAGTGTATTGCCTTTACCTAACACTTCCACCTACTAACTGTGAAGGAGAACATTCATTTTTTGTTATATAAACAATTCTTTACTTTCTTGAGTTTATACGATTTCATAGTCTTATACATGATGCAATGATAACAATAATGGTCAGTGATTTATAAAGGGAATAATAGTGCTGTAGTGGTTATGCTGAATATAATAGGTTCATGATGTCACTACTTTAATAGCCTAATCTAGTAATACTATGATTTCTTGAGTTTATTCTCTTTAAAATGCATGATTTAACAAGATAGTTATAATGGCTGTTGGTAAATGGTTTTGGTTGTCTTGATGTACTTTCCCTATTAAATTTAATCTAAATAGCCAGAATGTATTTAATTAGACCTTAAACAGGCTCACACCGACCCCCCACCCGCACCCCCAAGCTGGAAGGGGTCGCATCGCTTACCTGTAACTCAAAGGGGCCCCTCCAATCTGAATAGCCTAGGGCCCGGAGACTTCTTAATCTGGCCCTGCCTGTAATTGGGAACACAGCTGCAACATGCCAAATCTTACTATGCAATAAAATGTTTATGACTATCACTCTCTGTATAAGAGTTAGGTGCTGGGTTCTCAGAACACCTAGACGCCCCACGATCCTTTCCAATAACCTATCCGAGTTTTCCTCCCGCGCCGCAACCATGTCATCCTTATAAATAATACCACAAATCTTTAAAGACACTGCCCATTCTTTAACAACATTACATCTCCCCCCCACACCCCCCACCCAAGAACCCAACCCCATGCACCTTGACTTCGCACAATTTACCTGCATACCTGTGGCACTTCCAAATAATTGCACATCCTCGTCCAACACTCCCATTGACATCCCTTCACGAATGAGAACAGTGGTGTCGTCAACGTATCCAATTAAACCCGGCCAGGCCCTCCCACCCCCCACACTTCCCTCACCTGGAGTACATAAGCTGCGGTCAACCATTCTATAAAAGGGGTCTTTGAAACATGCAAACAATGTTTGGGACATTGGGCATCCCTGCCTAAGGCCTCTACCCATTGCAATTTCCCTCCCCATACACCTATTAATCTGTAACCTCATTTTCGCCCCCTTGTACAACGTATTTACCCACTAGACTATTTCCTCCCCAAAACCCTGTCTTCTAAGTATAACCTGCAAGGCTCCCCTTTTCACTCTATCATATGCTCCCTGCCAATCTAGAGCCAACATAGCCGCCCCTCTACCCCCACCCTTAGCTTCCACAAAACTTCTCAGTATCTCATGTCCTTCAATCATTGACCTTCCCAGCAACCCAAACTGAGATTTTGACACCACCCTCCCCACAACACATTTGAACCTATTACCTAAAATGTTTGCAAAACCCTTAGCCTGCACACATCAGCGATATGGCTCGGTACTCCTGAAGCGTGGGCTGCCCCTTGCCCTTCGGGACCAACACTACAATTGCTGTTACCTGTTTCTCCCCCAACTTATCCACCTCCTTCATACGATTAAATAACCTAACTATAAATTCCCTTATTAACGTCCAATGCTGTAAATAAAATTCTACCGGGAGACCGTCAATACCCGGAGCTCTCCCCTTCCTCATTCCCCTTAACGCATTCTCTATTTCCTCTGCCATAATAGTCCCATCTAAAGCCTTTCTATCACTATTTCCTAAATTATATGTCACATACGTACACACCTTGTCTAACGCCACGTCACCCACCCCCCACTTCTCCAGTAATTCTCGCACCAAGCCTCCTCATAGGCACGCATCCCCTTCGTTGGTTTATATCTCCTGCCCTGCTCTATAATTCCCAACCATCTCCGTTACCTCTAAACATGGGATAGGTGTCACAGCCTGCCTTTGCTTTTGATGCTTTGGGGCGACAAGCTGATGTCTTGTCGCCCCAAAGCAGTTCTTCCACCCCTGCCTGCACCCTTACAGCTTGAAACCTTTCATTTTGCAACACCCTCAACCTCCCTTTTATTTCAGCTATTTCATCTATAGGAAAATTATTCCCACCCACCCCTCGCCCATAGCAACCTCGTAACCTATGCTCTAAAAACTTAGCCAGTCCATATTTTAAATTATTAATACGTTTTCCTTCTCTCACATAAAATTTTCTAATCCTTTCCTTTGCAACACTATCCCACCATGTTACAATGTCGTCCACGCCCTGTTCTTCCACACTAAGCTCCCTCCATAGGACTGAAAACCCCTCCAACCCCTCCTCATCACCTAACACACTTACATTTAATTTCCAATAACTATATATGTCCACAAGCATCCCCCACCCAACCTCCACCACCACTGCCCTATGATCCGACATTGTAGCCTCAATAGTACTGAAAGATTTCACATCCACTCCCTGAAAAAGGTACACTCTATCTAGCCTCGCAGCATATCCACTCCTAACAAACGTATATTCAGTATCCCACACTGCCCCCCCCCAAAGGCATCACGTAACCTAACATCCTTTAATAAATCTCTAAGAGCCAGAGACATATATCCAGCCCCTTTTGGGTCCACATCAGCCACCCTGATTACACTATTCCAGTCCCCACCAACTATTGCTACCTCTGGCAGTGCACTTGAGAAAAACACAAGATCCTCACACACAAAATCATTCTTTACCTGTATGTTATTTTCTGCCGGCGCATACACACTTACAAAAGACACAAGCTTACCTATCCACCACCCATCCACATGCAACATCCTCCCTCCCCCTCCTCCCTCGCTTCTCTGCAAAACAAACGGGCTCGTCTCCCTTATTAAAATTCCCACACCACCTTTTAGACGGGGAGATGGCAGGGTAACTACTCGAAATCCTGCCACCTCCAACACCCTACCCTCTTTAAAATTGTGCTCCTGCAGGAACACAACATCCACTCTAGATTTATTCAGGAAATTACGATATCAATCTCTCTTCATACCGCTACATAACCTCTTAACATTCACAGACATACACCTAAGGCCTATTAAAGTTTCCACCCCTGCTTCCTCTCATCAGTCTTTACAACTCCAGAGCTTGAATTTAAGTTTGACACCTTCAGAGTGCTCTCTTTCCCTCCCCCTTCTTCCGGTGCCTCCTTTCATGGCTACCACCACCTACAACACTACCTTCACACTTCACCTCAGTCTGTTTCCCAGGCCTTTGTGCAGGTGTTAGGACGTCATCAGAATCTGATGTAGCCGCCCTCTTTCTCGTGACAGTCCTGTTACACATGTCTTGGTCAGATGTTGCCTCTCGATGAACCTCGACCTCCACCTGAGAATGGTTTAATGATTCAACGGAGGACTCCAAACCACCATCACATCCCAAAATATCATGTCTCTGATTTTCTGGGAGCGATGACTCTCCGATGACACCACGCTCAGGTGTAACGTCCCTATCAGGCAGTGACAAAGTCTTCAACACCTCGACCAATTCCTCCTCAGTCTCAAGAATCTTCTCCTGTAATTGCTGCTCCTCCTTATCCACAGGAGACGACACCTGATCAGGCAGCTGGGGGTGGGACTCCAACTCACCACCAGTCCTGTGTGCCCGATCCACTATCTCGCTCCTCAAAACACCACGCCTTCTCTCCGATGTTTGTTCCTCACCTGCCACCTTTGAAGCAGGGGCTGCGATGTCCACCAGAGGTCCAGGCACACGTCTTTGCTTGTCACAGGTCGCCACTATGTGATCATACTCACCACATAGGCTGCACGTACGTCGTTGTCCTGGGTACATTACCATTACCTGCATCCTGAATTCTTGTAGATACACATAGGACGGTATTGGGTGCCTCAAAGTCATTTTGAAGTTGAAAGAACCCTCTGGTAAACCAGCATAGGCGCCTGCCGCCCACATACCATGTTTAGCATAATGCACTGTCCCATACGTCTCAAAAACTTTCATGATATCCGCCTCGTCCACCTCAAAGGAAACGTTGCGTAACTTGATCCACGTATAATGCCGTGAAACATATATCATTCTTACACTGACAGCTGGAGTGATGCTAAGACTTACGTCCTGAAACCTGGTGACTAACGATTCATAAACCGTTGCCGATAGCAGTTTGATGAAAATTCTTTGGCCTCCATTTAATGCTACTCCATACAAGTCACTATCTTGTATGCCATATGTCTCCCGGATGATCTTTGGCAATAAGACTTGCGCAGAACTAGGCGCTATCGTTCCTCTAAGTAGCTCAATGCCTACAGTATTTATCCGGCGTCTCAGACTAACCGCCATCTTGACAATCACAGTGCGCCTATATTGTTAGCAGAGGCGTGACAGCACCACTTCACACCACTGCAGCCAGGTAACTGACAAGGGAGCTCGCCTACAAACAGCAGAGGGGTGCAGAACACAACTGCACTCTACCGTGGTCAGGCAGCAAATGTCGAAGGAACTACTGGATATCTTAATGGATGATCCTTCACCGAAGAAGTCAGACGTCAACATCAACAATGAAATATCAAATAAACAAAGGTCTCAGGTAAGTGCCTCAGTAAATACATTTTCTGACGTATTCACAGAGATCCCAGGACTTACCACCACTGTTGTACACAAGATTGAATTGTCAGATCATGAACCAGTAAGGCAGAAAATCTACATTGTTCCCGTTCACTTACCGAAAACATTTGATAATGAAGCTGACAAACTATTAAACTTAAATATCATTGAACCTTCGAAATCAGCTTTCTGTTCACCAGTTGTTATGGTTGAGAAACCCGACAATTGTTACAGACTTTCACAAGATTTTCGTTATTTAAATACTATCACTGAATGGGATGCAGAACCCATGCCAGTGATCGATCATGACTTGTATAAATTCCATGACTGTAAATTCTTCTCGGAGTTAGATATCTCACAAGCATACCATCAAGTGCCATTACACCCAGACTCAAAACCATACACGGCTTTCCCTACTCATAGAGGTCTAATGCAATATCGCACAATGCCTTTCGGCTTGATTACCAGGTGTGCCACGTATATTAGGCTTATGAGAATAGTTCTTTCTGATCTCAAGAATGTCTCAGTGTATTTTGATAATGTTTATATCATGACGCATGTCTGAGAAGACCATTTAACTACACTGTCGCTCGTTTTGAAAAGACTAAGAACTCATGGCCTTACAGTCAAGCCACAGAAGTGCTTTCTTGGCTATCCTAAGGTACAATACCTCGGGTTCATTATCTCTGACAACACTTTATCACCTCTTCCTAATAAGACTAAAGCCATTTTGGAAAGTACATTCCCTGCTACCAAAAAGTTATTAAGAAGTTTCCTTGGATCTGTAAACTTGTTCAGAAGTTTTGTACCAAATTTAAGTAGTTTGACTTCAGTTCTCACAGACTATTTGAAAAAGGGTGTCAAGGAACCTCTTAGTTGTTCTGAAGAAGCCATCCAAAGCTTCGAAGAAATTAAAAGGATATTTTCCAACCCCCCCTGTCCTAAAATTGCCAGATATTAATAAAGTATTCATTGTTCGCATTGCTCTCGGGCCGTGTGGACCTCCTGCGCAAACACCCTTCAGTTCCCTGACTGCAGTAGTGTGAGGTGGTGCTTGTTGCACCTCTGCCGTCAGCCCAGGAGAACTACCATTAGTCAACATGGCGTTCAGTCATAGATGCAGGATCAACACTGTCGGTGTTGAACTTCTCAGTGGGGCAATAACGCCAGTTTCAGCCCAGGTATTACTACCGAAAATCATCAGAGACACGTATGGCATTCAGGATGGAGAGTTGTACAGGGTAGCATTGAACTTAGCACGTAGATTTTTTGTGAAACTGCTCTCAGCAACAGTTTATGAATCATTGGTCAACCGTTTTCAGGACGTATGTCTTGATGCAACACCAGCTGTTCATGTGAGGATGATCGATGTATCCAGACATTATACATGGATCAGACTGTGTAATGTACCCTTTGAGGCTGATGAGACAGACATCAGAAAAGTTTTTGAAAATGACATTGCGACACCCCATACTGTCTTACGTGTACCTAAAGGAATTCAGGACACAGGTCATGGTGTCGTACTCCGGGCAAAGACATACATGCCAACTATGTGGGGAATATGATCACATAGAGCGGCGTGTGGGAAGAGGCAACGAGCTCCTGGCCCTTAGGCGGAGGCATCCACTTCTACACTAGAGGAAGCAGGTGATGCTCAACGACGTGAAGGAGAGCGTGGTCGTCTATGGAGCGAGATAGTGGATGAGGCGCATAAGGCTGGGGGAGAGGGTGAGGCCCTTGACCAGTTACCTGGCCCAGAGACACTTCCAGAGGATTGAGATGAGCAAAAAGTTCAGGAGGAAGTATTGGAAATTGAGGAGGAATTAGCTGAGGTTCTGAAGTCCTTGTCACCACATGAGAAGGTGGCTGCACCTGGAAAGGTGGTAGAAGACGAGTTGATTGCTCTGGTGCATCAGCAACAGGGGGAACTATTCGGACGACGGGAGTGACAGCATGACTGAGGTGTCACCGAGATCATTACAACAGTGTACAGTGGAGGTTGAGGTACATTGTGAGGCATCCCCAGATCAGGCTATGGAGGATGTGATTGTCACAAGAAAGAGGGCCACTGCGTCGGATTCAGATGATGTCTTAATGCCAGCACAGCAGCCTGGGAAGCAAATATGGGCAGAAAGTGAAGGTAGTGGTGGCCACGACAGGAGGCACCAAAAGAAGAGGGGGGAGAAAGGAAAGTGTGCAGGTGACAAGTAGACCCATACGTTCTGATGCCCAACGGAAGAGTGAAGAGAGGAGGCAGGGGTGGAAACTTTAATAGGCCTCCGGTGTATGACAGTAAACGTTAATGGTCTGTGTAATAGTGTAAAGAGAGAATGGTTTAGAATGTTTCTGAATAAATTTAGAGTGGATGTTGTGTTCCTTCAGGAGCATAATTTTAAGGAGGGTAGGGTGTTGGAGGTGGCGGTGTTTCAGGTGGTAACCCTGCCATCTGCCCGTTTGAAAGGAGGGGTGGGTATATTAATTAGAAGGCAAGCCCGTTTGCTTTGCAGAGAAGTGAGGGGGGGGAGGGGGGAGGGGGGAGGGGGAAGGGTGTTGCGTGTAGATCGTTGGTGGATAGGCAAACATGTGGCCGTCATTACTGAATATGCGCCTGCAGAGAATAACGTGCAGGTGAAGCAGGAGTTTGTGTTTGAAAACCTTGTGTTTTTTTTTCCGTGCATTACCGGAGGTGGTGATTGGAACTGCGTTATTAGGAGGGCTGATGTGGAACCGAAAGGGGCAGGCTATGTGTCTCTGACCCTAAGGGATTTAATGAGGGATATTAGGTTATGGGACGTGTTCAAGGGGGGGCGTCGGAGACAGAGCATACGTTTGTTAGGAGAGGATATGCAGCAAGGTTAGATAGGGTGTATCTTTCTCACGGGGTTGTAGTGCGATCTTTCAAAACTGTTGAAGCAGCATGGTCGGATCATAGAGCAGTGTTGGTGGAGGTTGGGTGGGAGGTGCTTGCGGAAATATACAGGAGTTACTGGAAATTAAATATAAGTGCATTGTGTGATGAGGATGGGTTAGAGAGATTTTCTGTCCTGTGGAAGGAACTTAGTGAGGAGGCACAGGGAATGAAAGATGTCGTGCAATGGTGGGATTGTGTAGCCAAAGGAAAGGATTAGGAAATATCATGTAGGGGTGGGAAAACGTATCAATGATTCAAAACATGGACTTTCAAATTATTTAGAGGGCAGGTTAAGGGGTTGTTATGGGCAGGGGGCTGTGGGGGGGAAGCTATCCTATGGATGAAATTGTCGAGGTCAAGGGGAGACTGAGGGAGTTACAAAATGAAAGGTTTCAAGCGGTAAGGGTGCAAGCATGGGTAGAGGAGGTGCTTTGGGGAGACAAGCCATTGGCGTGTGTGTTGTGACGTCAAAAACAAAGACAGCAGGTTACAGCTATTTTGAGGTTAGAGGTACATGAGATGGTGGGAGGTTATAGGGTGGGTCAGAAGATACGAACTACAAAAGGAATGTGTGTGTATGCTGATAAATGGTATGAAGGGTATTGGTTTAGAAAGACCCGTAAGCAACTTGTCGGTATTTGTTACCAAGGTTAATACCATGAAGGGTATTGGACAAGTGGGAGGGTGGGGAATGTGGCTTTAGAGAAGGTGTGTGAGTATGTGACGTGTAATTTAGGGAATAGTGATAGGAAGGCTTTAGGGGGGTAATAATGGAAGAGGAAATAGAGTTGGCTTTAAGGGGAATGAGGAAGGGCAAAGCACCGGGAATAGACGGTCTCCTGGCTGAATTTTATCTCCAACATTGGGAGGTGATAAGGGGGTTTCATGGGTAGGTTATTAAATCAGATGAAGGAGAAGGGTGTGATGGGGGACAAGCAAGCAACAGCAGTTGTAGTGTTGGTCCAGAAGGGTAAGGGGCAGCACACCCTCAAGGAGTACCGTGCTATATCTCTGTTACATGCTGATTATAAGCTATTCGCTAAAGTCTTGGGTAATCGGTTTAAATGTGTGGTAGGGAGAGTGGTTTCGAAAACGCAGTATGGTTTGCCTGGAAGGTCGATGTTTGAAGGTCATGGAATACTGAGAAGTTTTGTGGAGTCAAAAGGGGGGGGGGAGGGAGGGCGGCGTTGTTGGCTTTAGACTGGCAGGGAGTCTATGACAGGGTGGACAGGGGAGCATTTGGGAGCTATACTTGGGAGGCAGGGGTTATGGGGAAGAAATAGTTAATTTGGGTAACCACGTTGTACAAAGGAGCTAAGATAGGGTACAGATTAATGGGTGTTTGGTGGAAGAGATTGTAATGGTAGGGGACTTAGGCAGGGGTGTCCCCATATCACAAATGTTGTTTGCTTGCATTCAGGACCCCTTCTATAGAATGGTTGAACGTTGTGTATGTAACACGAGTGGAGGTGTGGGGGAGGTCGGGAAAGTGTGGCCTGGAATAATAGGATATTTAGATGATGCAACAGTCCTGGTTCAAGAGGGGATGGCGTTGGGGGTTTTGGATGATGTGCAAATGTTTGGAAATGCAACAGGGATGCAGGTAAATAGTGAGAAGTCAATGGGTTGGGTGATTGGGTGGAGGGGGGGCTAGTTATAATGTTGTGACGAAACACACAGGGTCTCTAAAAATTTGTGGTATCATCTATAAGGAAGACTTGGACGCTGCTCGAGAGGAAAACTCAAATAGATTGATGGAAAGGATTCTGGGGCGTCTGGGTGCATTGCGACCTCTTCATCTGACTCTCGTGCAACGAGTGATTGTATTAAATGTATTATTGTATAGTAAGGTTTGGCACATAGCAGCCATGTTCCCAATAACAGGGACGGTGATTGTGGGAATTCTGAGATGGGTGTTTAACTTTTTGTGGGGTTCAAGGTGCGATTGGCTGCGGTGAGAGGTTGTAGTGTTACCTGTGAACCAGGGTGGGTTGGGGTTGATGGATCTGAGAAGGAGAATTAAATGTGTGTTTCTTAAATGGGAGGTTTTGTGCGAAGGAGTGCAGGGGAGGCAGATGGAAAAAGTACATGATAGGTTGGGTAAGTTGTATGGTGGTGTGGAGTTGATGGAATGTGAAACTGTTTTGAGGGCTTTAATGTTGGTTAGAGAACCCAGGAAAATTCGAATAAGGGTTTTGTGTAGGATTGTTGTACCAGTTGAGGGATTATTCCCCATGTACGCATGGAAGAGTATTTGGTATAGGTTCAGCAAGTTGAAGTTAAAGCCTAGGGTGAGGGAGGTAACGTATCGTTTTATGCATGGCATACTGCCGTCGTGGGAGGTACTAAGAACCAGAGAGGTAATTGTGGGCGGAAGGTGTGGAATCTGTGGAGAGGATGAGACGGTATTCCATACAGTATACTTTTGTGAGGGACTGGAGGGTGTTAGGTATTGGTTAAGTAGGGATGTACAGGGGGTGGGGGGCCGAGGGGTGTCGGTTCTGCATGCACTAAGCCTAGATGTGGGAGGGTTCGACGAGAGTGTCACAAGAGCTTCGGATTATATAATAGTGGATTATATATATATATCGTGGGTGATGAGGGGGAGGGGGGATTGTGAGGTGCAGAGGCGAGTACTAGCGGTGACGGTTTATCATACAATGTGTCGTAATAGAGAACTGTATGGGAGGAGGTGGGAGAAGGATTTTTCGGAAGGTTATAGAATGTTAACGTTAGGGTTTCTCATGAATCAACGACTTGGGCTGCGTGAGTAAGGGGTGGGGGTTTGGGGATTACATATGAGAATAGGGAATTCAGGGGGACACAGCGGGGTCGCCTCCTGGGGAGGGGTGAGAGTGAGGTGTATGTGGGTATAGAAGGTGTAGATGTGGCATAAGTGTATGTAGCATGCAAGTGGGCACAGAAAGCAAGGGTGATGATATCAATTAATTACGTAGTAACGTATGGAGTATTCTGTGTTTGATGTGTCAGGGTCGTCATGACCTTCATGTATTAAGTGTGATTGGTGTAAAGATTATAGGTGTAAGACCTAGCAGAGCTTTTGGGTTTATGTAGACTGTACGTTTATAGCCTTTATTGGGCATATTTCATGTGCGATAATCGTATCGCAATTAGAGGTTTTTAAATTGTTTTGTTGTTTGTGTTTTGTGTTGGAGTTTAGCGAGTGTACTGACTTTATTTTAGCATTATATAATGTGCTCCTGCAGTTTGATGAAGGATGGATGGCTAATAACTTCCATAAATTTGTAAAGTCTCATTAAAATTTTGTAACGGGGAAAGTATGGTTTAGTCTCTTTACTTTATATAATGTGCTCATCCGGTGAAAGAGGGTGTATTAATATTTGTTTTAGTATAAGTGGAGGATTAAGATTTTCATTTTTTTTCAATGATTAAAGAGGGATTGTAGTGAGGCACGACATGTATGTTTTTAGGTAATTTTTATTGTATAGGGTTAATTTTGGGAAGATCATGTACTTGTTTTAATGAGATTATGATGTAGGTCATTCCTCTTATTGTCTACTGTGAAGGTTGCGAGCCTTTGCCATATGTCAGTCATATTATGTTCACTATATAAATCTAAAAGGTTTGTATATTTATATTGTTTATATTGTAGTAGTATGTTAATGGAAAAATTTGTGAGTGTATGTG
The DNA here is from genome assembly GCF_026875155.1 of Cherax quadricarinatus. Classification (NCBI taxonomy): domain Eukaryota; kingdom Metazoa; phylum Arthropoda; class Malacostraca; order Decapoda; family Parastacidae; genus Cherax; species Cherax quadricarinatus. The sequence goes on from NW_026505638.1 coordinate 24,533, forward strand.
GGTAACCTCTTTTATGTCAATTACAATGTGTTGTTATAATTTGTCAGTGTATGTTGTGTAGGATTGTTTGTGTATGTTGTGTAGGATTGTTAGTGTATGTTGTGTAGGATTGTTAGTGTATGTTGTGTAGGATTGAGGATCCTACTGTACCCATTTTATATCTTTTTATTTAATATTAAGCTGTAAAGTTTTTAAATAAAATAAAAAAAAAATATTTCGTCTCCGAACAGATGCCTCCCATTCTGGACTTGGGGCTGTACTGCTTCAGTATTATGAGGAGTATGGCGTTGGGGGAGGATATTGAAGAAGGGGAGGTGTGGAGGGCTTTAGAGGGGATGGCACGAGGCAAGGCACCAGGTTTGGATGGCTTGCCCTGCGAGTTTTATGTGCGCCATTGGAATGTGTTGAAGTCATTTTTAGTAGAACTAATGAACACGATGAAAAGAGAGGGAAGGATGGGCAGGCTGCAAGGAACTGTGGTTGTGGTTTTAGTGCCAAAAGGTAAGCGACAAGACACGGTGCGGGACTTTAGGTTAATATCATTGCTGTGTGCTGATTACAAGATTTTTGCGAAAATATTAGGAAATAGGCTGAAGTGTGTGGTGGATAGAGTGATTGCGAGAGGACAATATGAAGTGTCTGGGAGGACGATGTATGACGGGCATAGTATTATAAAGAATTTTGTGGAAGGGTCGGGAGGGGAGCCGGGGGGGTGGGTGTCTTAGTGTTAGATTGGCAGGCGGCGTATGATAGTGTAGAACGTGAGGTGTTGTGGTATATATTAAGGAGGCAGGGTTTTGGGGAGGAGGTGGTACGTTGGGCAGAGACATTGTATACAGGTGTGGAAGTGTGTGTACAAGTAAATGGGAAATTGGGGAAGTGGTATCCATGGGTCGGGTATATAGGCAGGGTTGTCCCCTGTCTCAATTGTTTTTTGCCGTTTAACAGACCCTTTCTATAGAAAGGTGGAAGCGTGTATGGAGGTGGATTGGGGAATAGGAAGTGGAGAACAGGGAATAATAGGGTACGTGGATGACATGACAAGACTCGTGTGAACGCTGCGGAGTTTAAGTGCAGTTGGAGATGTTATTGATAATTTCGCGGTGGTTACCGGTTTAAGAGTTAATGAGGAAAAATCAAAATTACTGGTTTTAGGAGATTGGGTGGGAAGAGAGAGTTGGGGATGGAACGTACGTTGGAATATGGTGGACAGGATAAAAGTGTGTGGGGATTTTTTTTTTTATTTTATTTAAAAAGTACATCACAGCACAAAAAACAAACAGGTCTTATCCGTCAACAGATGTAATGAACTTTCCATGGCCATATAATACCACATACAAATATAAAAATTATACATCATGTAACAAATAGTATCTAATGAAAACACAAACAATAACCAAATTAAGGAGAGTATTGATACATCCGTACAAACTACATCAAAAGAAAACCAGATATTCATTACTATGACTTAATGTCTAAGGTATTTTTTTTTAATTTTTATTTAAAACATAAACAAATCAATAATGTTAAAAGAGTATAAAATTAAAAAAATTACTAGATTTACAAAACCTTAGTACACAATCCCGGTAACAATTAAAAACACCATGTAATGGCCATATTACAACCATATACGAACCCAAAACCCATTACATAACCCCACAACCTATACATAACCCAAAACCATATAAAAACCCAAACCCATATCATAACCCACAACCAATACTCCCCCAAAAACCCCCTTTTTTTTTTTTTTTAATATTTTATTTTAAACGTACAACGTGAAAAAAAAAAAAGAAGGTTATGGAATGGGTTTTTTCCCCCACAAAATTTCAAATTCCTTTTGGGAGAATACTTTGGGGAAGTCTGTGTATGTACACAAAAAATTTTTCCCATCCCCCCGTTTTATTTTTCCCTATCTAAGTTATACAAGGAACACTATATTTACTTTATTAAAAAAATTCATACCATAAAATTTATTTACTTATGCAAAGAACCCAGACTACCATATGCATTAGTGCCTCACTTTCATTTTATTTATGTTTTCATACCACTAGTACACCTGCATCCTGTCTGTTTAAAGCGAAAAAACCCCTTGCGTCCTATAATTCGTGCACAATCGCGCCTCCAATGAGTCCGAAATTTTATACATATACTTAAGTATCATACACATGTAAAACAAGTTAATAGTGTAGTACCATTTCCCTTTAAACCCAACTCTCTCCATTCAAAACTCACGCTATGATAAGCTTTCAATCTAAGCTTTAATTGCATAAAAACCAGACATTTGCGCTCACTCTAACCACCCCATGGGGTTTAAGTGTGCCCCCGTTTATATCGCCCACCCAAAATTGGCTTCGTTACATATGAAAATTAGAAACCCGCTTTGAAAAACATTCCTACAATCACTAAATAAAAACTCAAATCATTTTCTAAACATTTCCCTTGCGGGTACACATTTGCATATTGATAACGACGTCCCCTCAGACATTTGGGAAATACAAATCCAATGATGCACTTTGAAAGGGTTTTTTTTTTTTTTATATTTTTTTTAAAACCAACAAAGCAATAGACAAAAGGAAAAAACCCTAAAGATGAAATATATGAACAAAAAAAATAAAAAAAATTTAAATTTGATTTTAAAACATTAAAGAATAACATTACAATAAAAACAAATATTCCATATTACCTACATAAAAATCAGATCCCGAAGCTTAAAATTGTCCTATACAGTACATGTGAAAGTTAACTTTTTTAAAAAACATGCAAACCTATATTAAACTCTTCCTAAATTAATCTCCTTGCTCTTAATTTACACTAGAATAAAAAAATTTACAAGTTAAAAAAGAGCATTTGAATCAAAAAACATTCTAAATTTACCCTAACCAAAGCCCTGTATTTCATCTGTATTTTAAATGTCTAATCAACACGAAATTTTTACCACATCCCCTAACCATATTTTTTGGGTTTTTGTTGATAAACCCCTTGTTTTTAACCATAAAGAGAAAAAAGAACAATAAAAAAGGAAAACCCACTCTTCACCTTTAAAATCGCTCAATTTACCTTCATTACATACATATAAAAAAGTATAAAAAAGTAGTTGCTAATTAAAAAATCACTTAAAAGTCAGTTATAATATTACGTCAACTAAACCCACGAAAAACTTCACCCAAATTTTCTTAAAAACTTCAGGGTTCGTAAAACTCTTAAACTACAACATGTTTACCACCTCTGACAAATTAAAAAGAAAAACAATACTCAAAATATATCAAAACACACTATGCTTTTTTGGCCCCAAATCAATTGGCTTACTAAAATACATTGTAAATTAAACAAAACATAATAGCCTTTTGACATTTACCTTGTATAAAATAAAAAATGCGCTAAAAAATGTATTGAAATCATTAAAAAATGTTCATGAGAAAAAACCATTAAAGGAAAAAAAAAAAGTAAAAAACTTAAATCATTACAAAAAAATTTACATATACATACACATAACTTTCTTATATATAATATAATTTAATAATATATATTTTTAAAATATTATATATATATTTATTATATATACTTACAACACATACTATATACATAATACATACATACACACACTTACATACTAACATACATACATACTACACAAATACACCCCCACACTAAACACATCTATTTTCCCCACACATAATAGTTAAATCGAAAATTCCAAAATAAACGATTGTACTTGAAAACTGGGAACAAAAAAGTTAAAATTGACCCCAGACATACCTCATATAACTTTCATAAAACTCATCATGCAGCCCATTCTAGGAAACCAGCCCCTTTCTTTTCCCCCTTACCTGCCTTTCAACTCCCGTAAATCCCGGGTAAAGTGAAATTCCAAAACCCTCACTTAAATCCCCCTCCCCATCTCCCCCTACCCTCCTTTTTTCCCCTACACTTTGTCCTATAAAAAGTTGCTTTTTTTAATGCATTAATTCTTTCACAACAGTTGCCCCTCTAAGCCCCCATAAAAAATAATGAATTATTTACCCTCCCGCATTCTTCCCATTGTTCACCCCAAAAAATTTTTTTTTAAAGTTAAAACCCCCCAAACACCTGCAAACCCCCCCCCCCCCCCCCACAACCTTATTACCCTTACCCAAAACCAAACCCCTTATTAGTTTTCAATTTTCATTGCAAAAAATAAAAATATAATGAAAAAAACGTTTCCTCCCATCCACCACAACCTTGCTTATCCCAATCCTCCCGAATTCTCTTAGGAAAAAAACCCATTCCGCGGTAAGATCCTGTAAAAAATTTTATAACCCCCCATTTACTTCCCCCCGTTACTTTAGGTTTTTTTAAAACTAATTGTCAAAACCCCCCCCCCAGAATTACCCCCAATCCCATACATCGGATAAAAAAAAACACCCCTTCTACCCTGCACCACGCCTTACCTTCCCAAACCCCAAAACAATTTTCCCCAAATTTAAAGTGAAGGATCCCGCTCATGTTTTGTCCCCCCGTAACCCCCAATTCCTCACCGATTATGAAACCCCCTACCCCCCCCCACCTTTTTTGCTGTCCTGTTTTATCTTATGAAGTCCGCCCTTCCCTCCCCCCCCCCCCCCGCTTTAATTTTATTTAAAATACCACCAAACCTTTTTAACAGTTTAAAGACCGCCCTTGGCCCAACCGGAGTGTGACAAACCCGCTCTACCTAACCATTCGCTTCCAGTACCCAAAATGATCAAAAAAACGCCTTGTAACCTTTTTTATCTCCTACGGTATCGGTAATTGCTGCACATGCCAAAGTTTTCATATAATGGCTTCTTTTAATTATCTTTGTGCAAAGTTGGTGCAGTTAAAACCCTGTGCGCTTAGTAAAATTAAAATATCACTGTTTTTTTTGTTTGGTAACTTGGGGTTTTATTAATAAAATACAATAGTAATTGGCCCCTTTTTTATTTCAAATTTTTTTATTAAAAACCATCCCTAAGAAACCATATATTTTTTACCTTATTAATTGCATCCAAAAAAAACCTTTTCAAAACATTTTTAAATTTTCCCCCGAGCAAACCTTTACCACTTTTCAAAAAAACGGGATAAAATCCCAAAAGCCAGCCCCCCCCCCTTTCGACCAAAATTTGTGAATAAGACCCTAATTCCTCTTTTTTTAAAAGGGGATTTGTAAAACCCAAAAAAATTTTGGGGAAGGGGACAAACCTTGCGTGACCCCCTGCCATTATTTGTTCTCCTAACCCTTTCCTTTACCTGCACCCGCAAGGATGCATTTGATAATTAATTTGGCCCCCCCATGAATTTTCCTCTCCAAACCCCCTGCCATTTCCCAAAAATTCCATAACGCTTCCCTTTCAACTATCATTGGCCTCCCAATCTATAGCCAACACCCCCCCCCCCCCCCCAATTTTACTCTTTCTTCATTTTAAAAATTTTTAATCAAACCAGCCCCTTTATCATTAACCTTCCCCGGCCACCCCCCTATTGTCCTTATCGATCACTTTCCCAGGACCTTTTTTATTCTGTTGCTAAAATTCTTGCAAAAACTTTTAATCACCACACAATAAAAGAAATAGCACGATAGTCTTTAAATGTTAATGGCTCACCCTTTAGGCACTAAAACGACCACAGCCATCCGCTGCTGTGCCCCTAAAACCCGATCCCCCTTAAGGAATTGAATAATCTTACCAAAAAATTTTTTTAAAACGCTCCAAAATTTTTTGGGGATAAAAGTCATGGGCAACCCATCAATTCCCTGTGCCTTACCTAATTGCGCCCCCCGGATAAAGCTTCCCCTGTCTGACTCCTTATCGGCCCTTCCAAAAGAATCGATCATGTCTGTCAACTCACACTGCACAAACCTTCCCAATTGACTGTAATGCTATTTCACTTTTCCCCAAAAATTGCGTTTTCACTTAACCCAGCATCAAAAATACCCCCCTCATTTTCCCCCAGTCGTCGCAACACCTGGTCCAATTTTTCCCTTCATACCTACCTGAAAAATTCAACCCCATTAACTCCATTGCCTTGCGACGTGTGTGTTGACTCCCCAACACAACCCGACGGCCCCATTCCCCCCAAAAAAACCTCCTCAATCCCGCCCTTAATTAGCCCTTTCCCATCAAACCTTCATTTTGTAAATTCCCAATATTTTCCTTAAACTTTCAATTTCAATACGGAAATTTGCATTAATTTGTGCTAACAGTCGCGCAATGCCCCTCTAAAAATTTTTGAAAAACCCCCATTGTAACGATTATATCTTTCCCTCGTTATTTAAATTCCCTTTTACGTTTTTTAGCAAATTTTTTCCCACCAAATTCCTGGCAAAATTCCCCGGGCCTAATAAAGTTATGCCAAAAAAAAAAATTTTTTTCCCTTTTCTTTTTTTTTAAAATGAAGGGGTGAGGTATAAAAATTTACCCTTTATTGAAAAACCCCAACTCCACCCCCCCACGAAAAAAGGACTACATTTGGGAAAAAGGGGGCCCCATAATGTTTAAAAATTTTAATTAAAATTTTAAAATAAAAAAATTAAAAAAATAAAAAAAAATTTCCCCAAAAATTTTTTAATATAAAAAAATTTTTTATTAAATTTAAAAAAAAAAAAAAAAAAGTAACAAAAAAAAATAGGGAAAAAACAAAAAAAAAAAAAATAAATTAAAAAAAAAAAAAAAAAAAAAAAACCTTTTTTTACAAATCCCCCCCCCAAAAGTGTCGCAGCCAACAACAAAACACTCATTCCAAATCATAACCCGGTAAAATTTTGTTCCCTTAAAATCCCCCCCCACACCAACCCCAAAACCAAAACCCTTAAACTTTTACCCAACCCGTTAAATTTTTAAAAACCCCCTTTAACAAACAAAATGGGTTTTCCCTTTTTCCCCCCAGATTTTTCCCCCTTCTTTTGCCCCCCTCTTCCCCCCCTCCCCCCTTTTTGGGGGCAATTTGAACCCTTGACCGGGTTTCAAAATTTTTTTGTACCTCCACCCGGGGTTTTTCCCACTTGGGCAAAATTCCATCATCAAATCCTTTTTTGCTCATCCCTTTCTTCCCGCCCCCACCCTGCTTTTGACATCTAACACCGCCTATGCACTTCCACCTCTAAATGCCCCTTCACCTTCAATCCTTTTAGACTCTCTCGTCGACAAAACCGTCATCTTCTGCCATACCATCATTCACAGCCTTCCCCCCCGAAACTAAGCCTGGTTTTTTCCACCTGATCTAGGACCCCCATTCCCTTTTAAACAAAACACCAACCCTTTACCAAGAGCCGCCCCTTCTTCACCCAATTAGGTAGTCCCCCTCAAAAACCTTATGTATGTCCAATGACTGGATTCTCCTTGAAGCTTAAATTGGGTTCGAGCTCCTTTTCTTTTCACCTCCTCCTCCTGACAACCGTTGTTGGGGGGTGTAGCAAGAGACTGTTTCGCTCATCCCAACCTCGTCCCCTGGCTGCTGTTGTGTGTTGCCGTTGCGTTGTGCTGGGGACCCACTTCGTTTCCCCCCCTGGCCCCCAATGGGTAAAATGACCCCCAAGCGCCGTACTTGTTGCCCCCGCATAGTTACATAGATTGGGGCCTTAATTCTTTCAACACAATTAGAAGGATAGGGTGTCGAAGAGTCATTTTAACTGTTACGCCCCTTCCCGCCCCTGCATACGGTCCAGTTTCCCATTCCCTGCTTTTGGCTCGTGAACCGTCCCAAAATACGAGTTTTACTGGTAATATCAAAAAACAGTGCCTCAAAAGGCACATTCCTGATTTTCACCCCGGTAATGTCGGATACTATGAAGTCTCACCCCAAGCTGGTTTAACCGGGTTTTGGTCCCTGATACTTGCGACCCCTGCCTCGAGACTTTTTTGCAGAGTTTTATTTTAACGAAAAATTCTTGTCATTCCTTTTTAAAGCGACACCACATATTCCTCATTTGCTTACCTAGGTTCGCGAATGTCGCTGTAATAATAAATCCATGTTGGGTCCTGTGACAGCACCCCCGGGTCTCTCAATGCGACGTGTTTATTTTTTCTTCTGCTATTCAGCGCCATGTGGGAAAATAAAAGTTTTACCAACCAACGTGGGGGAGCTAATCAGGGAAATGCGCAAAAAAAACTCAAAAGGAGCGTCTGCGCAAACTGTCCCCCACGGCCGGAGGGATGAGGGGCAATGCTTTGTAAGGATTAAATGGAATACACCGTACCTGTCACCCATTTCCCGGGTTTATCTACCTGCCCCACACACAAATGAATACTTGCGCAACATGAAAGTATTTCCCATTTAAATGATTATTACTTACACTCACACACCTGCATTGATGTCAATGTTTGTATTCATCATTAAACCCCTATTATACCAGGGTATAACACATTAAACTTAATACAAAGATGATTTTTTAAGCTTGAACTATTCTTCATCTCACACTTTTCCTTCATGCCATCCTATATTCATGCTGACTTCACATTTACTTACCCAATCACCACCACACACCACTGGGAGGGAGGCGAGCCCATTGTATCCCATTAACCTAGAGATTCCATAAGTCACGCAGTTGAAATTCCCGGTAACTCTCCGTAAACTCCGTGTTCCATCCCCTTCCATATACTTCCTTACTGCGACATTTAGTTCTATAAAAAGTAGCTGCTAACACTTTAATCCTTTCACTCCCACCTACTTCTCTCATTGACATTCGTCTCTCGACCTGCGGGGAGAGAGGACGCTTCTACAGGTTCTCTTGCACGCCACCTGGTGAGGAAAACATAGCATTAGCACCAAGATGGCGGACCGACTGTACCGGCGCATAAATACTGTCTGCATTCAGCTGGTTAGAGGATCTTTAAGCAACGACACAATGAACGTTCTCCTGCCAAGCATTATCAGGGACTGTTATGGCATCCCCAATGAAGAGCTGTATGGTGTGGCACTGAATGGAATGTCAAGGGTCTTCGTGAAGTTCATGAGGGCTGACTTCTACTCTACCATCGTAGATGAATTTCAAGAACGACGGATGAGTATCAATTCGGCAGTGGAAGTATGCTTGCATGATGTGTCTAAGTATTTTACTTGGGTGAAGGTAAGGAATGTACCTTTTGAGGCAACAGCATACAGCCTACAAGATGTGTTCAGTGGTTATGGAACTGTACACTCGACGAGCATGGGAATGTGGAGGGACGGCCCTTATGAGGGGATGCCGGAAGGATCCTTCACACTGAAAATGACCCTGAGGAGACCGATACCATCATATGTTACATTGCATAACCATAGAACACAGGTTTTGTACACTATGCGGGGCAGAGGAAGACGTGCCGTTTATGTGACTCTTATGAGCACATGGTGGCACAATGCCCCAGGAGACAGGGGCCTAGGCGTCAGGAGACAGCTTCTGTGGATACGCCATTAGAAGCCACGGATGTTATGACGGGTGAAGTGGAAAGCCGGGGTACAGGCCTATGGAGTGAGGAGGTCGACAGGGCAGAGGTGGTTTTGGAGACGTGTGTTACACTACCAGTGGAAACGGGGGGGGAGGGAAATATTCGCTGTCAGACAGGCCGTTAGATAATGCAGAGAGTCAGCTCAGGACGGGATTTTGGAGGCTGTGCTGAAGGATTTTTTGGAAGAGTCGGAGCATGGTGTGGAAAGTGATGTGAGGTCAGGTGATGACAAGGTGATGGATGAACAGAAAGCAGGGAAAGGAAGACTTGAGTGAGGTTCGAAAGGAGAGCAATGTGGTGGTGGAGGTCCATCAAGAAGATGTGGTTGCAGAAGAAATGTGTGTAGAGGGTAGCTCCCGCAAGAGATCAGCGGGGGCATCAGACATGGACGAAGTCCTCACACCAGCGCAGAGGCCTGGGAAGAAGATGTGGGCAGCTGTGGTAGCAAAGGCAAGTCAGGGAGGAGGGGGGGGCAATGGGAAGCTAGGTGGGAAGGGACAGGGAGGGGTTGGAGGGCAGGAACGAGGGATTGATAGAGAAGAACCGAGACCTATGAAAGGAGGACCAAGTAAGCCTCAGCGGCACAGGGGTAAGCCGCCATTCTTGTAAAATTCAGGTGTGTAACATTCAATGTAAACGGTCTTAAAACCGAGGTCAAGAGGGTATGGTTAGAGTGGGTTTTGAGGAGATTTAGTATTGATGTCTGTTTTTTGCATGAACATAACCATAGGTTAGGATGTGAGTTGTTGTTGAAAGGTTATAGGTTGTTTACATGTGATGCTTTGAGGTTGAAAGGAGGTGTGGCTGTGGCGGTAAAGGAGACCAGTCCTTTGCGTATCCTGGGTTGGGAGGAGGGGGGGGTGGGAGGGTTGTCAGGGTGGATGGGTTTTGGGGGGCAGGAGGGTTAGTTTGTAGGTGTGTACATGCCAGCAACTAGTAACACTAGAGTGAAGGTGGATTTTGTACGCGAGGTTCTGGTATATCACTTGAGGAGGTTTACCTGCTTTTACGGTGATTTGGTGGGGATTGGAATTTGTGTCATTAGAAGGGTGATGTGGTTCCGAGGGGGGCAGGTTGTGTTTTGGGGGTTCTGCGGGATGTTTTGCGAGATGTTGGAGTGGTAGATGTGGTGGGAAGTAGGGGATATGGAGTGGAGCACACTTTTATTCGTCAGGGATATGAGGCACGGTTAGATAGGATTTATGTTAGGCAGGGCATAGGTGTGGAGAGGGTGAGGACTATCGATGTGGGTTTTTCTGATCATCGTGCTGTTATAGCAGATTTGAGGGTAGATGGCATAGTGAGAGCTTATGCAGGATATTGGAAATTAAATGTGAGGCTACTTAGGGAAGAGAGTGACCCTAAGGGGTTTGAAGATTGGTGGAAATCCTTTTGGGAGACTAGGAATATGGAAATGGATTTGCTGGATTGGTGGGAAATGAGGGCTAAAGTTGAAATTGGGAAATTTTTTAAAGTACGGGGTAAGGAGATGGCTAGGTGGAGCTATGGCCTACAAAATTATCTTGAGGGTCAGTTAAATGACTGTTATGCAGAGGAACGGGTGGGGCGGAGTGAGGACATGGAACGTTTGCGAAATAGGTTGGCGGAAATTCACAATGAAAAATTTGAGGCAATTCGAGTTAGGGCAGGGTTGGAGGATGTCTTAAGGGGAGATAGGCCATCGGGTTTTGTATTAAGGAGGTTTAAGGAACGGCAGGCGAAGACCACCTTGGGGGTATATTGAGGCAGGTACAGGGGGGGGTGGCTTTGAGGAGGGTCAAGGCCTATCCACCACGGAAAATATTAGTTTGTATGCAGATTTTTGGTTTAGGGAGAAGTGGAGGAGGGGTTGGCAGGGGAGTGGGTGAGGGACGGTTTGGGGATGAAGGGTTTAATAGGGTATTAAGTGAGCAGGACAGTGACAGAATCGAGGGTAGTATTAATGTAGAGGAGGTGGAGGAGGCAGTTTTTGGGATGTGCCAGGGTTAAACCCCAGGCATTGACGGAATACCAAAACGATTTTTATAGGTATCATTGGGGGAGTGTACGGCATTGTCTGGTGGGGTTTTGAATTGTATGTTAAGTAGTGGGAGGATGGGGAAATCACAAAGAACGGGTGTCACGGTTTTAGTGCCCAAAAAGAAGGAATGCGAGTTTTGAATGATTACCATGCGATTACGTTAATGTGCTCGGATTACAGATTTTTGCTAAGGTTTTGGGCAACAGAATGAGGAAAGTGTTGGGTTTTAGTGTTACATAGGGGACAGTTGGGAATTCGGGAAGAAGGATGAGGGATGGAATGGTTTGATTAGGGATTTTCTAGAGAGATGTACGGGAGGGGGAATACTAGGTTTAGATTGGGTGAATGCTTATGATTGCGGGACCAGAGATTTCTTAGGGGTTTGCTTAGAGAGGTTGGGGTTTCGGGAGGGGGTAGTGAGAGGTGGGGAACACCTGTATGATGGGGCAGAGGTGAGGGTCTGGTCAATGGGAGGTTGGTGAAAGTGTACTATGGAGAGAGGTTTGAGGCAGGGCTGTCCGATGTCACAGCTGCTCTTTGCGTGTGTGCAGAATCCTTTTTATGAGTCTGTTGAGAGGGTAATGACAATCAGGAGATGGAAGGGGGGTGCAAAGGGGGCATCGTTGGGTATGTGGATGATCTACTGTTTTGCTAAGGGGTAAGGAGGAGTTAAGGAGGGTGGGTTTGAGTGATTCAGATGTTTGGTATGAATACCGGAATGAGAGTTAATACGGTGAAATCAAGGTTACTAGAGGTCGGTAATTGGATAGGGGGGGGGCTTGGGGATAGGGTTAGGTATGGACAGTGGTTGACAGAATCAAGGTATGTGGGATATGGTATTTGGCGGAAGTGCAGGCATGCAGAAGGGTTAAATTCGGAGTCTGTCACGGGTAAGGTTTTAAGTAGACTAGGAGGTTTAAGTGCGAGGGACTTAGCTTTACATCAGAGGGTAGTGGTGGTAAATTCACTTGTCTATAGCAAGGTATGGGGGGTTGGCAGAGGTTTTTCCCTTAAAGGTACGAGATATTGTGGAAATGCAGAGGAGGGTGCTGAAGTTTGTGTGGGGATTTGGGAGGGCATGGTTAAGTAAGGAGGTAGTTATGACGGATGTTCGGAGAGGGGGTTTAGGTTTGTTGCCTTTAGGACTGAGAGTAATGGCTGTATATATCAAGTGGAGGTATATGAGGGAAGGGGGTGTGAGGGGGCGCTAAAGTAGGAAGAGTTATGGAGGAGGCACGTAAATGGTGGAGTGGGAAGGAATTGAGGGTTTGTGAAGATATGTTGAGATTTTTATTGACAGTGCAACAGGTGGATAAAATCAAAGTGAAACGGTTGGTGAGGGTAGTGAAAGGTCAAGGAATTATGCAAGGGGTAGCCGTGTATCCAACGTATGACTGGGGGGTTATTTGGAAAGATTTTAGTAAGCTTCGGATACCGGCTAGAGTAAGAGAATTAGTATATAGGTTTATCATGGGGTTTCTGGCTTCCAAGGAGGTGTTACATAGTATGGGGTTTGTGGAAGAGGCTTTTTGTCAGTTTTGTGGTGATGTTGAAACGGCGTTTCATGTGGTCTTTTTTTGTACCTCCTTGGAGGGGGTGAGATCATGGATGGGTGGGGTTATCAGACTGTTGGGGGGGGGGTGTCTTTGCCGCTTTTAAGGGCTTTACTACTGGATGTAAGGGGAGTGCCTAGGGATGTTGGAAGGGCTTATAATGTATATCATAGTGGATTATTGGACATTTCATGGGGAATGAGGGGATTAAGGGGTGATATGAGGATAAAAGCGTTGGCGGCCAGATTCTATAGGACGAAGTGTAGGAATAAGTTGGTTTATGGGGCGTCTTGGGAAAAAAGTTTCCCGGAAGGTTATAGGAATCTCACTGTGGGTTCCCTTAGGCGGGGTCCCTGAGGAGGGACAAAGGAGTGGTCTCCTTATGGGGGGATGTTAAAGGGGGGGGTTGTTTTTGGTTTTCTCTGGAACTGATGTAGTGTGTAAGAGGAAGGTAGTGAGAATTAGGTATGGATGGTACGCCATGTTTCACGAGAATGTTTGTCATAGTGAGATATAAGTGTGGTTTCCAGGGTTACATTTCTAAGCCTGATGGTTATGTTCACTGGGTTTAAAATTTCCTTGAAAGCCAGGATACCGAGCCCTTAGGATCTCGTTTTTAAGTAATTAGATTGGCACGTTGGTATCAACACAAAATTTTTCTGAGATACGTGTCAGTTCTTTTGGGACTGGCACATTACAGCAGCCTTATCCTTATAACTACTCTAGTCTTATTTTAGTCTCGGGTTCTTTAAATAATTTACATAGCCTAGTATTGTACCGCTAATGTGGCATGTGGTGTATTATCTTGCATTTTGAGTGTGAACTTCACGATATGCAATGTTTTGAATGTTTGTAATTCATGGTTAACATTAATATTTGATATCATATTGGTGGTGTATATTTTTCTACTTATTACAGTGTAGGTGTATATGAATGTAATGTTTCATATCTGTTTTAGTCTGTAAATTTTGTGTTTTTGTCTTGTTCATGCACTACCAACTTTTAGGTTTTGATGAGGTCAGGGTATGACCTTTCATTAGGATAATTCAATGTATGTTATTTAGAACGGGGACTGTACATACGGGGAGGGGGGGGGGTAGAAGTGTCAGCTGTGTCTGCACTGGCTATAATGATTATTATAAAAGGAGGGTTTATAGGTTATGTATATGGTTGTGGGTTATGTATATGGTTGTAATATGGCCTTGATCTATGGTGTTCTTAAAATGTACCGGGATTGTGTACTAGAGGTTTTGTAATATCTAGTATGGTTTTTAATTTTATACTATTATCATTATTGTATTTGCTCTGTTTTAAATGAAAATATAAAAAAAAAAAAAAAACTTCTCTCATTGCCCATGAAGTGTACACAAAATCAGTCACTATATATGCCACCGTATTTTTAACCTGCGTACCCACCCCATTAATGTCCAAACTTAACACTCTCAACACCTGCAACCCCCCCCCCTCCCATAAAACGAATAACCCGCCCTAACCATTCCCTGACCCTCCCTATGCTTTCACAAAAATACACTACATGAAAAATGGATTCCAAATTACCACACGCTCGGCATTCCCCTCCTTCCCTGAGCTTGCGATTGTATAAGACAGTCCCTGAAGGCAAAATCCCGTGTAAAAATCTATACATTACCTCGCGTACCCCTGGCATGATGCGTAACTTCCGGAGACGTTCCCATATGTCGCGCCAGGCATACATCGGGTATGCTCCTTCCACGGCCGCTACCTCCAACCCCCCCCCCACTCTCTCGATGACACGCAGCTTAATTCTATTTGGATTTCTCGCCACCATCAAAATTCGCAGCATCGCCTCCCCTACTCTTAATTCCTTCCCAGTCCACCACCACTTTATGTCCTCATACACTTTCTCAATCCTTCTCCCATTTTCCCCACCCTCTCGTAGAAAACTCCGTTTCACATAAATCCTCATAATTCTTTGTTCCAGCGGTATGAGTCCCAGCCCACCATGGCCAATCGGCAGAGTGATTACCCCTCTGCTTAACCATTCACAGCCTGATCCCCAAATGTAACGAAATACCCCACGCAACAGTTTCGTAACCTCTCGACTCAATAATGGATACATTGCCACCACATGCCATAATTTACTATATAAAAGTACGTTTGTCACGATTACCCGTTGGTGCAACGTGAGATGTGTAGACCTCAAACTTCCAATTCGTTTTAATACACTATCTACAACCCGCACTGAGTTCAACTGACATGCCATCATTGGCTCACGAGCATACACAATCCCGCATATTTTAAGTTGGTCGACCACATCCCACCTACCCCTCATACTCCCATTCATTTGATCCCAATTTCCGACCGCCATGAACTTAGTCTTCTTAGCATTAATTCTCATTCCAGTTGCTTCACCAAAAATATTTACGATTCCCTCCACCTGCAATAAATCAACATCATCTCCTACCAAGACTGTAGTATCATCAACATAACCCACAATACCCATCCACCCATCTCTCTCATAACCCCCCAAACCCCCCAAAAAACTAGCCCACACCGCCCTATAGAAAGGATCCTGAAAACACGCAAACAATAATTGTGATATGGGACAGCCTTACCTTAAGCCCCTGCCCATCTGAACTGGAACACCTAACCGACCATTGACCTGTACACGCGTAATCGCCCCCTTATATAAGGTCTGAGCCCAAGTGATGATTTCATCCCCAAAACCCTGCCAACGCATGAACTGCCATAATGCACTTCTTTCAACGCTATCATATGCAGTGGCCCAATCTAAAGTGAAGATGATCCCCCCCTCCCACCAACTGTTTCCTTTCTATGAATCCTCGAATCATCCCATACCCATCGAACATGGACCTGCCTGGTATCCCATATTGTCCCCTATCTATAACTTTTTCTAGTACCTTTTTCAGTCTATTCCCCAGTAACCTCGCAAACAACTTATAATCTCCACACATAAGCAAAATGGCCCTATAGTCCATAATCGTTGATGGATTCCCTTTTGGCACCAAAACCACCACTGACGCCCGTTGCAATTCTCCCATAACCCCGTCAGTCTTTAAGATGTTAAATAACCGAACTAGAAACCCCTTTATCACATCCCAATTCATCACATAGAAATCATTTGGCATCCCATCAATACCAGGAGCTTTACCTAAGCTCGCCCCTGCCAGATCCTGCCATATCTCACACTCTGTAATAGGCCCTTCCAATGCTTCTGTATCTTGCGTACTAAGCCGACACTGCATATTGTTACCGAATTCCCGTATTGCCATATTGCTTATCCCAACGCTAGACATGTAATACCTAAACCAAGCATCTATATATCCGCTCATGCCCTCCGTCATCACCAACACTTGACCTTCAGGATAACTTTCTCTCCCTTTGTGCACTGTTAACCCCATCATCTCCGTGGCTGCCCTCCTCTGCTGCTGGCCCCTTAACACACACGCTGAAGGCCGATTCCCGTAGAGAACCTCCTCCAAACCTCCAGCCACACGTGCACCATCAAATCGATCATTATGCAAACCCTTTATACGTTGCTTTAAATCCTCTATTTCATCCTCAGGGAAATCTCACCCCAAACACCCACATAACAATGGCGTAACTGTTCTTCAAAATACCCCTGAAGCCTATACAACAGTTGATTACTTTCCCGCCCCAACTGAACATAATAATCCTGAATATGTTTCTTAGCCACCACATCCCACCACCTAACCAATTCACCATCTCCAGGAGACCCCGCTATCAAACCCTCCCAAAAAGACTCAAAAGATTTTCTATTTTCCTTCCCCTTTTTAAAAATTTAATATTCAATTTCCAAAAACTACGACCCTCTTAGGTAAACCTTCCCACCCTGTGTCCACGAGAACCCCTCTATGATCAGAAAACACCTCATCTATGATATGCACACTATTAACTACGATGTTGCGCGGCACATATACCCTATCAAGTCGCACTGCATATCCTCGACGTACAAAGGTATGCTCAACCTCTCCCCCCCCCACCACATCCATTAATCCCACCCCTGACATTAAATCTCCCAATACCCCTGAAAAGTACCCACTTCCCCGAGGCTCTACATCCTTATGCCGGATCACACAATTCCAATCCCCGCCTACAATAGCTACTTCAGGGAGTGACCTCAAATAATAAATTAACACCTCTTTCACAAAGGTTTTAGGGCCTTTGACATACATTGAATTTTTGTGTCCAACTAAACCTTTACAAAAATTCAATGTATGTTGAAGGCCCTAAAATCTGGAACACCCTACCTGAGAACTCTAGAACTGCAGACACATTCATCACCTTCAAAACTACCATTAGAAAACATCTTATCTCCTTGATACACCCCGTCAACTAATTACACGAATACCACCTGATGGTTCATACTTACACTCACTCACCCATTTGACCATAAACAGAAATATTAATCTCAATCTTAAAATAATGAATCCTATGATACTCCAATACTGAAACTATGTACTGTGCCAAAACAAAAGCATTCACATTGCTAAACTCACAAACTAGTAAATTTTGTCACTTAGCCATAATTTCCACTTACCTCATAATTTGTAATATTTTAAAATAATGAATTAAACTAAGTCTGCCCGAAAGCCCAGCCATGCTAGGCGTTTAGGTACACTCTGTAATCATTATTTAACTACATGTAAACCACACAAAAAACCAAATTCTGTAAATTCAACATTGTAATCTTTATAGAGAAATAAACTTTGAATTTGAATTTGAATTTGAAGTAGCTTTTACACGCCCATCATTCTGGGCGGGACCCTACCACACGCAATCCCACCTCACCCGCCCCCATAGTCCTTCTCCCCTTTTTATCCTCCCTTCCCCCCTTCAAGTCTCACAAAAAAATGGGCTATTCTCACTAAATTTTGATGGCTACGCCACCTTTAAACCAAATTGTTTCTCTATGTACACTTTATATCCACCACCCCAAAATTTTCACTACCACATTTAGATTGTTTTTCCTAACGAACACAACGCCCACATTATTAGCCCCAATAAATCAGTAACCATGCACGCTTTCGTACAGTTGCAAACCATTAATATTTATGTGAGCATTAAAAATCGACAATGGAGTTTTCTTTTCGACAATGAATTTTTTCACTAAATTTTTTTTTTCCTTTTTTCCCTTCCCCCCTTTTGAACAGCCGATCAACCCTGAGTTTGGGGACGGGCCCTCTCTGTGCCCAATCCCCCCAGGGGCTTTTTCCCTGTCTTTGGTTGGCGTTAAACACATATCCGAACTGAAAGTGAAACGAGCACTTTGGGTTACACCTTCCACCTGCATTTCGTGTCCGCTCAATACGGGGGTTTCCCCCTCCACCTTTTGTTTCAAAAGGCGTCAGTGGCGCCCACTTCCAGCCACATCGGGTCCCTGCCCGCAGGGCAGCCCCGTCCCAAGTTAGGGGTGTGCCTTTCCCGAACTCATGCTGTCCCCCCGTAAACAATTCGTCTAACACAGTACAAAAGGATTTTTTCCACAAATGCCTGCTCTTCCGCGAGGCCCATCCCCTTTGGGTCCACCTCAAAGGAGGCAAAACCTCCCGGGGGTGAGCACACACCTTGTCCCTGGACCTCTAACCTCTTTTCTCCCAAAACAATCCTGAGGTTTTCACAGGCGCTTCAGGGACATCTTGCCCTTACACCTTCCCCCTTGATCCCTGCTCGTTGTACAACCCTGGACCTCGTCTTCTTTCACACTGCCCCGCCCAAAAGATCGTATGCTTCACACGACCTAAAAATGCGGCGTTTCCCTGCTAATCACAAATACTTGAGTCCCCGAAGTCTTGCAGGATCACTATGAAGGGATTGGATGTTTTGTGTCTTTTTACCGAAAAAATTCCCTCAAGTATTCCTTCATATGGGCCATCAGACCCCCTGCCCGCGTAGCCATGTGTATGGTGCCGTAATTACCCAGGGCGCACGTATGTCAGTCACATCAGCCTCAAAGGGTACTTTTTCTTACTTTTACCCATGTATAATGGCAGGAAACATCGTGTAGCTTCACAAACACCGCCTGGTTAACCCACTAGTTTAACCTCCTGATACTTGTAAACGACCATCTCGTAAACTTGAGACAAGCAAAAACTTTAGGAAGATTTTTGTCACACCCATTATTGCTACACCACACAAATCCTCGTTGGCGATACCATAGGTGTCCCCCAGATTATCGCTGGCAATAATATCACCGTTGATGGTCCAAGTACTGCCCCACGAGTTAATTCCAAACACACAGTGTTGATGCGGCGTCTGCCTGCCTGCGCCATGTTGAGAAAATGGAACTGCCACCGAACAACTATAGAGGGCAGCAGTGTATAACACGTCCTCTCTTCTCAATGGCAGAGAGACGAATTATGTGTGGGATAGTGTACATGGGTAGTGCGAGAGAGGCGAGGATGGTTAATTCTGGCCCTTGTTGTGGATCGAGTGGTGGGTCGCTTGGATGGGTTGAGACCAACTCATTTGACAGTACATCAGCGTGCGATTGTTGTGAATGTGTTGTTATACAGTAAAGTCTGGCACGTGGCTGGGTATACCATTAGCAGGCCCGGATGTTACGAGGCTGTTGAAGGGGGTTTTTTCCATTCTCTTTGGGGTTCCGGGTGTGAATGGTTGAGTAGGAGTGTGGTTACTTTAACCAGTCAACAAGGAGGATTGGTTTTTGATTGATTTACGGTTAAGAGTCAAGGGGATTTATTTGAAGGGGGGGTTACTCTGTGTGCGGGGTTATGCGGGGAGGGGCGTGAATGACTTGCATGAAGAAGTGCGATGTGGTGGGGAGGGTCGGAGATGAAGGTGTGTGAAGACGTGTTGCGGGCGTTGCTGATGTACAGACCCTAATAAAGTCGAGTGGGTGTTTTAGAGCATGTTGTAAGGGCGTCGGTAGTCGCAAAGGCTGAGAGTATCTACCCTATGTATATGTGGAAGGATATAGGGGAGAGATTACAGTTGATGAGTGTGCGTCAAAATGTGCGAGAGGTATTTTTCTGTTTTCTCCATGGTATACTCCCGTCGGGTGCTGCATTTAAAGGGAAAGAGGGTTGATGGTGGAGGGCGCATGTTGGGTGTGCGGGGATGAGGAGAGGGCGTTTCATGTAGTGTTTTTTTGTGTAATTTGGGGAGTATCGGGGAATGGATGGGTAAGGTTTTGAGGACAGTGGGAGGAGGCGGGATATCAGTATTAAGGGCGTTAAGTTTGGCCTGTGCAATGTGCAATCTCGTATATAACTGCTGTTTTGTTTTTGAAATCCTGGGCGATGAGAGGGAATGGGATTGGGAGGTTTTGCAAAAGGGTGTTGGCGGGGACCATTTATAGAAACGTTGTGTTGTAATCGGGAAATATATGGAAGTCGCTAGGACCAGGCTTTTTCAGCAGGGTATCGTAGAATGAGTGTGAGAGCATTGTTAACGTTGTGAAAGGGGGAGGGGTTGAATTTCAGGGGATGGAACGGGCTTGTCCCCGGGGGTTGGGTATGCACAAGGGCTGTGTTGTTGTTTTTTATCTGTTAATGCGGGGCTGAGGTAATGTGGTTGTGTGAGTAGATGTGGTGGTGCTGTTACATAATGTGTTATAGATGTCTTATTAATTGGAGTTTACCTGGAGAGAGTTCCGGGGGTCAACGCCCCCACGGCCCGGTCTGTGACCAGGCCTCCTGGTGGATCAGAGCCTGATCAACCAGGCTGTTGCTGCTGGCCCGCACGCAAACCAACGAACGAGCCACAGCCCGGCTGGTCAGGAACCGACTTCAGGTGCTTGTCCAGTGCCAGCTTGAAGACTGCCAGGGGTCTGTTGGTAATCCCCCTTATGTATGCTGGGAGGCAGTTGAACAGTCTCGGGCCCCTGACACTTATTGTATGGTCTCTTAACGTGCTAGTGACACCCCTGCTTTTCATTGGGGGGTGGTGCATCGTCTGCCAAGTCTTTTGCTTTCGTAGTGAGTGATTTTCGTGTGCAAGTTTTGGTACTAGTCTCTCTAGATTTTCCAGGTGTTATAATCATGTATCTCTCCCACCTGTGTCCAGGGAAAAGGTTTTTGGAAAACCCCAAGCACTCCCAGTAATTGAGGTTTTTTTAAACTCCGTTATGCACGCCGTGAAGGTTCTCTGTACATTTTCTAGGTCAGCAAATTTCACCTGCCCTTTAAAGGTGCTGTTAGTGTGCAGCAATATTCCAGCCTAGATAGAACAAGTGCCTGAAGAGTGTCATCATGGGCTTGGCCTCCCTAGTTTTGAAGGTTCTCATTATCCATCCTGTCATTTTTTTAGCAGATGCGATTGATTTCAATGTTATGGTCCTTGAAGGTGAGATCCCCGACATGATCACTCCAGGTCTTTGACATTGGTGTTTCGCTCTATTTTGTGGCCAGAATTGTTTTTTACTCTGATGAAGAAATTTTAAATTTCCTCGTGTTTACCATATCTGAGTAATTTAAATTTCTCATTGTTGAACTTCATATTGTTTTCTGCAGCCCACTGAAAGATTTGGTTGATGTCCGCCTGGAGCCTTGCAGTGTCTGTCATGCAGATTCGGGTGTCATCTGCAAAGGAAGACACGGTGCTGTGGCTGACATCCTTGTCTATGTCGTATATGAGGATGTGGAACAAGATGGGCGGCGAGTACTGTGCCTTGTGGAACAGAGCTTTTCACGGTAGCTGCCTCAGACTTTACTCTGTTGACGACTACTCTCTGTGTTCTGTTAGTGAGGAAATTATAGATCCATCGACCGACTTTTCCTGTTATTCCTTTAGCACGCATTTTGTGCGCTATTACGCCATGGTCACACTCGTCTAAGGCTTTGCAAAGTCTGTATATATTACATCTGCATTCTTTTTGTCTTCTAGTGCATTTAGGACCTTGTCGTAGTGATCCAATAGTTGAGACAGACAGGAGCGACTTGTTCTAAACCCATGTTGCCCTGGGTTGTGTAACTGATGGGTTTCTAGATGGGTGGTGATTCTGCTTCATAGGACCCTTCAAAGATTTTATGATATGGGATTTTTAGTGCTATTGGTCTGTAGTTCTTTGCTGTTGCTTTTCTGGCCCCCTTTGTGGAGTGGGGCTATGTCTGTTGTTTTTTAGTAACGTGGGACGACCCCCGTGTCCATGCTCCCTCTCCATAGGGTGGAAAAGGCTCGTGATAGGGGCTTCTTGCAGTTCTTGATAACACGGAGTTCCCTGAGTCCCGGCCCTGGGGCAGAGTGCATGGGCATGTCATTTATCGCCTGTTCGAAGTCATTTGGCGTCAGGATAACATCGGATAGGCTTGTGTTAATCAAATTTTGTGGCTCCTCATAAAAAAAATTTTTTTTTGATCTTCGACTCTCAGTCTGGTTAAACGGCTTGCTAAAAACTGAGTCATATTGGGACTTGAGTAGCTCACCATTTCCTTGCTGCATCTGTGTAGGACCCCTCTTGTTTAAGTAGGGGCCCAATACTGGACGTTGTTCTCGACTTTGATTTGGCATAGGAGAAGAAATACTTTGGGTTTCTTTCGATTTCATTTATGGCTTTTAGTTCTTCCCGCAATTCCTAACTCCTATAAGATTTTCCCTTTTGCTAAGTTCGATGCTTGCTTTTCTCTGACGAGGTCTCCCTACGCATTTCAGATATATTGACCTCTTTTAGCCGCTCTGTTATTCTTTTCTGTTGCCTGTAAAGGGAGCGCTTGTTTCTTTCTATTTTCCATCTACTCCTCCTTTTTCTTAGAGGAATAAGCCTTGTGCATACATCGAGTGCCACCAAGTTAATCTGTTCTAGGCATAAGTTGGGGTCTGTGTTGCTTAGTATATCTTCCCAGCTTACATCGGTTAGGACTTGGTTTACTTGGTCCCACTTTATGTTTTTGTTATTGAAGTTGAATTTGGTGAATGCTCCCTCGTGACTAGTCTCATTATGTCGGTCTGGGGCTCCACGCATACATGTCTGAACCTCAATTATGTTGTGATCTGAGTATATTGTTTTTGATATGGTGACATTTCTTATCAGATCATCATTGTTAGTGAAGATGAGGTCTAGTGTATTCTCCAGTCTAGTAGGCTCTATTATTTGCTGGTTTAAATTGAATTTTGTGCAGAGATTTAAAAGCTCGTGTGAGTGTGAGTTTTCATCAGAGCTGCCTCCTGGTGTTATTACTGCAACAATATTATTTGCTATATTCCTCCATTTTAGGTGCCTTAAGTTGAAATCCCCCAGGAGCAAGATGTTGGGTGCAGGAGCTGGAAGATTTTCCAGACAGTGGCCAAAGACATAGGAGGTGGTGACATTCAACTCTGCTCTCAGTTTTAAATGATCTGTTAATGGCTAATGGGATTACTCCCATCACTATCTCAGAAAATGTGAAGGCTGTTATGACCCAGCCTTCTCACAACAAGAAGTATGTACCCTACTCTACATCTAAAAATAAGCCTAAGTCATCCCTGGCCCAGGGATTGCCCACCTCGCATACCCAGGTTGTCAACTCCCCTCAACCCGATAAGTCAACACCTGAACATAACAATGCCCCAGAAATTGGTGCCTACTCTCCCGCTATTGAAGCCGATCCTGTTGAACAGGAACTTTCCCAGGGTAACTCACCTTGCATACCTAATTTTCCCTTGGAGCCTCCACAGTCTCCCATTAACTCTCACGAGCCTCTGCTTCATGTAACTGGGAATATCATACCTCAGTTTTCTGATGATGACTCTAACGATTCTAATGAGTCTGTTAATATTACCACCTCTAGTGAAGATGATGGCATTTTTAATACACAAGCATCTACGCAGAAGTTCCCTCCTCCCCTTGACGAGTCCAGCAGGGATAGTGTGGATACCACACATGACATTACTTGCAGGCGTTCAGACCGCAGTACACGAGCGAAGTGCAAGAAATAATGGGGATTACAATTTTCCAACTTAATGTTCAACATTTCTTTAATAACCGTTACCTTATTGAGGTTGAACTACATAATTACAATCCCGATGTTATACTTTTGAACGAGACAGCTGCAAGAGTTGACCAACATATTAAATTACGTGGTTACTCTGCTGTGGAAAAATCGAGAGAACCCTTTAGTGGTGTAGCCATCTTAGTTAAATTAGGCTATACATTTAAAAATATTCATGTTGATGAAGATAACATTCTTGCAATAGAAATGACAACGTCTCATGGACAACTAGTGATAGGAACTGGATATTTTCCCTCGAGACAACAATATATAGAGTCAATTCCTCTACATAGGATATTAAGCAGAAATATTCCAACAATTCTAGCGGGAGATTTTAATGCTCATCACCCTGCCCTCTTCAACTGTGGAGCTGGTGTTCCACTGGGTGACTTAAAAGGAAAACAACTCTTTAATATCATGACAGCTAGAAACTTGTCATTTCAAGGCCCATTCTTTAAATCGTACATTGGACCTCATCCAGGGACACCAGATATAGTACTGACAAACAGAGACTGTGACATCTTTCACTGTCGTATATCTCCTGGTGGAAATGTAGGATCTAAACCATATCCCTGTTATAATACAACTACAAACTTCTCCATTTAGAATACCTTTGTACCTCCTAAATCCAATTTTAAAACCCCCTAGGATTTGACCCCTTCAGGGCATTTCGGGGTGAGGATGAAATTGTGTCTTTGGGAAAATCTACCTTCCACTGCAATTGATGATGCAATCAGGTCCCTGCATAATCGAATTTATTTGAAGCTACTATTGCAACTTGTCAATTAGCTTCCACAAAGATATACCAACAATATAAACCTACTAGGGAAATTAGAGACAATTTAAGAAATTATCAAGCAGAATGTCGAAGGCATCTTCAAACGCGAAAACCCACCAGTAGCTACACTGCACCGATTAAGGCAAAAATTTAAATTAAACATGATTAGTCATCACAAACGGGACTTATGGAAATTGCTAGTTCTTCAAGCAAATTTCAGTATTAAACGTGAACCAGCAAAATTTTGGAGTAAGATCCGACAACTTTTAGGGGAAAAGCACAAGGCTCCAAACTACCTAGTTTATACATTCACTGATGAGGATGATGAAGATGTTGAAATTAAACTTGACGATCCACAGGACCAGGCTAATTTGATGGGTGATGTATGGGAGAAAATTCTCTCCCACAATAACAGTCGTCAATTTAACAATAATCATTATCAGTTGGTAAATGAATGGAGAGATGAGAACTTGGATGATCTACAACCATTTCCTTCCATCGATACTTCAACTCTTGAAGATACCCACCCGCTTACTAGACCTATTACATTACTAGAGATAAGTCAAGGTTATTGGAGACTGAGAAAAAGAGCCCCTGGCCCTCTGGAATAACAGTGAAACAAATAAAGTTCCTTCCAGAAATTGTAAACAGTCTTTGGTAAATACTTTAATGCTATCTTGGGCCCCAGGACATTTTCCAGTGGTTTTTAAGACTGCTAGGATGATCTTTCTAGGTAAGCCCAATAAAGACATTCACCAACCTGGGAACTATAGACCTATATCTTTACTTGAAGTCACTGGAAAAGTTCTTGAGAAGGTCATTTCCAATAGATTGAACTACTATATGGAGTTTAATCACTTTTTTACTGAAAAACAATTTGGCTTTACAACACATAGAGGTAGCCATCATGCAATAAATGTTATTTTCAATACCTGGAGTTTACCTGGAGAGAGTTCCGGGGGGGCAACGCCCCACGGCCCGGTCTGTGACCAGGCCTCCTGGTGGATCAGAGCCTGATCTACCAGGCTGTTGCTGCTGGCTGCACGCAAACCAACGTACGAGCCACAGCCCGGCTGATCCGGAACTGACTTTAGGTGCTTGTCCAGTGCCAGCTTGAAGACTGCCAGGGGTCTGTTGGTAATCCCCCTTATGTGTGCTGGGAGGCAGTTGAACAGTCTCGGGCCCCTGACACTTATTGAATGGTCTCTTAACGTGCTATGACACCCCTGCATTGCTTGGGGGGATGATTGCATCGTCTGCCACAAGTCTTTTGCTTTCGTAGTGGAGTGATGTCCATTTTGCAAGTTCGTATTGTCCTCGAGGATTTTCCAGGGGTATATAATCATGCTCTCTCCCTCCTGCGTTCCTGGGAACTAAGGTTTAGGAACTCAAGACTCCCCAATATTTGAGGTGTTTTATCTCCGTTATGGCGCCGTGGGGAAAGTTCTCTGTACATTTTCTAGGTCGGCAATTTACCTGACTTGAAAGTTGCTGTTTAGTGTGAGCAATATTCCAGCCTGATAGATCAAGTGCCCTGAAGAGGTCATCATTGGGCTTGGCCCCTCCTAGTTATTGAAGGTTTCATTATCATCTGTCATTTTTCTAGCAGATGCGATTGATACAAATGTTATGGTCCCTTGAAGGTGAGATCCTCCGACATGATCACTCCAGGTCTTTGACGTTGGTGTTTCGCTCTATTTTGTGGCCAGAATTTGTTTTGTACTCTGATGAAGATTTAATTTCCTCATGTTTACCATATCTGAGTAATTGAAATTTCTCATCGTTGAACTTCATATTGTTTTCTGCAGCCCACTGAAAGATTTGGTTGATATCCGCCTGGAGCTTTGCAGTGTCTGCAATGGAAGACACTGTCATGCAGATTCGGGGGTCATCTGCAAAGGAAGACACGGTGCTGTGGCTGACATCCTTGTCTATGTCGGATGGGAGCGAGTACTGTGCCTTGTGGAACAGAGCTTTTCACCGTAGCTGCCTCAGACTTTACTCTGTTGACGACTACACTCTCTGTATTTGTTAATGAGGAAATATAGATTCCAGCGACCCCCGACTTTTCCTGTTATTCCTTTAGCACACATTTTGTGTGCTATTATGCCATGGTCACACTTGTCGAAGGCTTTTGCAAAGTCTGCATATATTACATCTGCATTCTTTTTGTCTTCTAGTGCATTTAGGACCTTGTCGTAGTGATCCAATAGTTAAGACAGACAGGAGCGCGACCTGCTTCTACCATGTTGCCCTGGTTTTGTGTAACTGATGGGTTTCTAGATGGGTGGTGATCTTGCTTCTTAGGACCCTTTCAAAGATTTTTATGATATTGGATGTTAGTGCTATTGGTCTGTAGTTCTTTGCTGTTGCTTTACTGCCCCCTTTGTGGAGTGGGGCTATGTCTGTTGTTTTTAGTAACTGTGGGACGACCCCCGTGTCCATGCAAGTCTAAAACATCAGGGCAATCTTGTCTTAATTGCCACCAGAGATGTTCATAAAGCTTTTGTTTAGCTATGGCATGATGGACCTTATCCTTATACACAATCATTGACCTACCAGACCATAACTGGACTTTTCTCAGAGTAATATATAATTTCTTAACTCTAAGAAAAATCATTCCCACCTTTCATGGCAGGTCAGCAGAGCCTTTTATACCTACAGCTGGTGTCCCACAAGGTTCTTGTCTCAGTCCACTTCTGTTCAACATTTATGTGAATGACCTTCCTCAACCAGAGTTTAATGATACAATTGTGACACAGTTTGCAGATGATGTTATTCATGTCGTCTCAATAACTCCGGTAACAGGAAAATACAAGTATGAATATTGAATATTGAAATGAATATTGAACTTTGTCGAACATCTAATTGAGAAAAGAAATGGAGAATTACGACTAATCCTGACAAGGTCCTTGTTAGCACGATAGGATGTTTTTGCTCAACAAGTGAAGATAAACGGGGGTATTCTCCGATCAGAGGTATACTCCTGTAGCCATTAGAAACCCTACAAGAGTTTGGGTTATGAAATAGAAAGGGCCTGCTCAACTAAACATCTCATGTAACGAAAAGGATCAACATAGCAAGCCGGTTCTTAGCAGACTACTTTCGATTCATTCTCTTTGCTCCTCAACTTGTCAAATAACATCTGTTAAAATGTTAATACGAACTATTTCTCGACATATCCCTAGTGTCCCAATGTCATTAACAACAAAGACCAATATGCTACGGTTTACAAAGGGTCCAGAATAGAGCTCTCGCTCATTACCGATTCAGGAGGAGAGACAGAGTTAAAAATGACCAGATTTTCACATTCAAACAGATATTACTGCCATAAATGTACGCCTTGGACACCCTCTTAAATAAAATAAGGGGGAAAACAACTCTCATACAATGCTAGAACTATACATGCCTGTTAGAAGAACATCCTATACAAGTGGTAAATACCACCGGAATTATATCATCAATTACTCCTCCGCACAGGACTCAAAGATGACTCTCCCACAGAGGGAGGTCCGTCGTTTTATACATAAAGAGGATTACCATTCGACCCTTGTATTGAGCAACCTCCTGATGTAGAAATTGGTAAAACACCAGGAAACCCTTCTATGTATACTGAGAAACATCATCGCCCCCAATTAGGAGAAATTCTTATACAAAATTCTTAATGTAAAAATTATACTAATTTACTATGGATGGACACCACCTGTATGAAAGCCATTGTCATGTAAGTATATAAATGGCCAGAAAATATTGCCTTCATTGTCGCTTTAAAATAATCCGTTGTGCAATCGCAAAAAAAAAAAAAAAAAAAAAAAAATAAATGCAACTTGTAATTTACTACCAATTCAGAGTTATGACTTATTAAATCTGTTATATCTATGTGACTCTGATGGGTTATTATTATACCCTTAAAGAATTTTATAATTTCACGTACACTTTTTAAATTACACCAAAGTGGGTGGGCCACTTAACTTTTATATCCTACCTCCCTCCACCCCCTCCCACCTTTTTTCAAAAATTTCTATCTTCCTTTACCCATCCTTCTTCCTTACCCATTCACCAAAGTCTGGTCTGGAACAAGAACTAAAACAAGGGTCAATTTTTAACCAGAGTTCCTGGATTGCTGGGATGTTGCATCCGGAGGCTTGTAGATCTACCACAATGACTAGGTTTGGTTCTCGACCTTTACTGCTAAAACTTCCACTACATCATTTGATGCAATTAAGCAGTTCTGTGCAAACAAGTGACTCTGCAAATGTACGGCCAACCCCCCCCCCTTTTTGGCCTGTTCACTCTGTCACATCTGTATAGGTTGTAAAACTGGGATCAATATTTCGTTGTCCAAGTGATCCTTTATGTGGTATCAGTGGAAAGCCGCGAACATTGACAGTGCCTCTGCAAGCCAGTCATGGATGAAGGTATTTTGTTGTTTGTTGGCTGGCTTTAGACCGGTCTATTTGCAAAGAATGTCATTGGACTGGTGGTATGTTGGTACAGGGGGGGATTTTTTTTTCCGGCATTTGTATATGTATATGCGTGGTTTGGAGTGGAGGGCCATCGACTGTGGTTCCACTCCAGGAAATGACCTGGATTTGGTGTACGATTTCTGCCATTCCCCTGCAGTTTTTGTTTCCTTCCTGGCATAAAAAACATCTCCCTCTTGAGTGCTGTGGCTACCCAGGTATTACACATGGCCTGGATGATTTGTACCTTTTTGTCCCCTTTTAGATGGGTTGTGCCTGGCCCAATTTATAAAAAAGGTATTTTTATAGCACAGTCTGTCCTGTATGAGAGGTACACAGAGTTTCAGGGTGGATGAAAAAGCTTACAGGAAGGGAGTTTTCCTTTCCTGTTGTCATATGGGTCATGCATTTCTAGGGTGGTCATGTTGCACGTCCTGTTGTTTTTCCAGATTTTCCCATGCCTGCAGATAACAAGTTGCATAGTATGTGCACAGGCTTGGTTTCCGTTTGCCTTGCGGTTTCTGTGACTGTATTCCTGTTGGTGAATGTTTCCCTGTCTTACTCTATCCTCCTAGCACCAACAATGGAGTCTCCCACAGTTGTTTTGGTAATATATCCTCACTATTGCTAGTGGGAGTCCTCTTGTGTGCTATTTCCTGCGGTATTATTTCTAGTTTGGGCCTTATTGGTTTTATCTTGTTCTTTGACTACACTTGTTTCCCTACTACGGCTCCTGTCCCCTATGAGGTCATTTTATATGTATTCCTTCCTGCGTATAAGTCCCGACTACCTGGACAAAATCTTCCAGCTTCACCATTACTGTCTCCCAGGAACAGCACCCTCTAAGCTTCACCATTACTGTCTCCCTGGACAGCAATCTCCTGCTTCAACATTACTGTCTCCCAGGACAGCACTATCAGCCCCACATTTATGACTACCAGGACTTTCACCTCCAGGCCTTACAGTTTTTGAAATACTGGCCAGTATCAAGGGCAGTAGTTCCAGTCGCCCAGACTTTTTATGTTTCCCATCTGTTTGCTTAGAAGCACCAGGTTTTATATGAAAGCAGCTTCTTTGTGATGTTATCCTTTTAATTCCTTGTGATTTTAGTTCACAGATTTATCTCATTTGGGCATTCCCAAAAACATTTCCCTGTTTTAATATGCTTGTAGCTGTTCTTGGATATCGGCACCAAGGGGCACGTGACGTGACACCAATTTCCACAAATTGACAGTTTATCCATGTGGAAGCCCGTATGTTGGATTGACATCAGACTACACAGAGCTTCATAATGATTTGAATTGTTGATTTACTGTAATTTCTACTAGCAACCTCTTGGAATATTTCTACTAATAACACTTAATTAAAGCTCTTGATATTGTATTTCTATTTCTAACTGTACTTAGTTTATTGGACAGCTTACCGTGCACGTTCCTGATTTATATTTCTTGTTAGGGTTTGGTATCGGGGGCCGGGGCCCGGGGGTGCCTACATACCCCATCGTTTAACAGTCTGCTTTATTGTCCAACGAATCCGTTTGAAACCAGTCAGAGTCTACTGCCTTCTTTTTTGTTGTAATACTTTGATTACCTTTCGGCTATGGCCTGGCAAACGGGGTTTTATGTGTTAGTATCCGAGCAAGCTCATTTTATCTACTATGTAATCTATGGTGTATATAGCATGTAGATGACTGTGCGGAAATGCTTTTCGGCTTTTCTAGTTGTGTGGGCTAAATCGAATGACTTGAGGTAGGCGGAGTAATGTGTGACTGTACGGGAACTTATGTACTGGAGGTTAGGTGAGTAAGAGTATGTTTTATCATGAGATTGTGATGTAGGTTCTTTCATTTATTGATTATTTGTGTTGGTTGTGAGTATAAAACAACCGTTATATTATATATTTATTTTATAGTAATATTCTTCTTTTTGTTTGTGCATGGCAATATGCCTCAGTAATATTATGTAAATAGTGTTTACCTGAAGGGATATGGATATAGTTATATTATTGCACCTGTTACAGGGGGTCACTAACTTGTTTGTTCTTTGTTGTTGATATTGTGTAAATAGGGTTAAGATTACCCATCTGTCTTAAATGTTTGTTTTGTCACAAGCGATATTTTTAGTTTATTTGTGTAACCTCTTAGTTGTTTGTTATACTGTGGTTGTTATTTGCTATTTTTTTTTAGATTTTATTTAAAATACAGTATGACATTATACATGGTAAGCAAACATGTCACCTAAACCTATTAACATTGTAACAACAAAATTAAAGGACTACTTTAGTATACACATATCCAAAAAGAAAAAGAAACTTCACACAGGCTGTGTACACACAACTTATCTAGATAATCTTACTTCAGCTCACTATAATCTTACCTGGTGATTTACATGGTGAGAGTTCCGGGGGTCAACGCCCCGCGGCCCGGTCATGAGACCAGGCCTACTGGTGGTTCAGGAGCCTGATCAACCAGGCTGTTGCTGCTAGGCTTGCACGCAACCAAAACATAACGATGCCACAGCCGGTGATACGGAAATGACTTTAGGGGGCTTGTACAGTGCCCGCTTGTATTAGACTGCCAGGGGTCTGTTGGTAATCCTCCTTATGTGTGAGGGGAGGCAGTTGAACAGTCTCGGGACATGACACCTGATTGTATTGGTCTCTTAACGGTTGGGACACCCCTGCTTTTCATTGGGGGCGATGGGGCATCTTTGGTCTATGCAAGTCTTTTGATTAGTTTGGTGGGGTGATTTCGTGTGCAAGTTCGGTACTAGTCCCCCTAGGTGTCAGGTGTATAATAATCATGTATCTCTCCCTACTGCATTCCAGGGGAATACAGGTCTAGGACCTCAAGCGCTCCAATAATTGAGGTGGTTTTATCTCCGTTATGCGCGCCGTGAAAGTTCTCTGTACATTTTCTAGGTCGGCAATTTCACCTGCCTTGAAAGGTTGCTGTTAGGGTGCAGCTATATTCCAGCCTAGATGAAAACAAGTGACCTCTGAATAGAGTGTCACCCATCATGGGCTTGTGGCCCTCCCAGTTTTGAAGGGTCTTCTTCATCTTATGCCATGTTTATATTCAAAACAATTCTTAAAGGGAAAAAAACCTCACCAAAACAATTAAACCTTACTCATACACCCCCCCCACCAAAGTACATTAATAAAGTATATTATGTGCTCTGAAAGTAAAAGGTACCCTCCCCCCTCATCAAATACTACAAACATGACTCCTATAAGAGGTAGGATTAACTTGCCTAAGTAACAATTTATTGAAAACTTTGCTAGCATACAAGGTTAATATACTCTTTTTCCAACACGGGTTGTCAAACTACCCAAGACTTCTTCATACACTATATTACCTATGCGTTTAATACATAACATACACGCTACTTGAAAACTCATATGTACCTGCTCAACAAAGTCATCTAAAAATTGTGTTAAAAATTTTTACCACAAATCAATATACATTTCTTTTATATGACCTTACATATCTCTTACATGGGACTTTATACATTAAAATAGCAAAGGGGAAACAACCGCCGTTTTTATTAAAATATGTAACACTTACCCTACACATACAGTGTC
The DNA here is from genome assembly GCF_026875155.1 of Cherax quadricarinatus. Classification (NCBI taxonomy): domain Eukaryota; kingdom Metazoa; phylum Arthropoda; class Malacostraca; order Decapoda; family Parastacidae; genus Cherax; species Cherax quadricarinatus. The sequence continues at coordinate 57,297 of NW_026505638.1, forward strand.
ACACGACATGTACTATATAATCTTAACCAGGCCGCTGAAACATTATATGTTAGGCCTTATGTGCCAAAATCAATCTCGGCATAATATAAACACTGTACCACGTTACTCATTACAAGCTATTTAACTTCAAACTTCAGATATACGGAATTGTGTCTTTTCAGAATGTATCATACAAGAAGGGAAACCCGATTTGTAATCACAGCATATTTCGATCCAGTCATATGGCAGACCTTTAGTAAAAACACCATGTAGTATGTGCTTTCTATAAATCTTTGAAGACACTCTCACAATAACGAACAGGTCATTCTAACACACACAAAAACTTAAGATTCTGCCTTTCATCACCTTATGTATAACACACAATGATGTAGTGCTCCAATACACTACGTACATGTATATCAAATCTTCACAACATTAAAGGGAACACGTGTGTAAAAACACCACCCACACTACACCTCACTACACAGAAAAGCATTATGTATAAGTGCAAACCCAGTCACCCACTTTAAAAGCCATCCACCATTCCACTCAAGAAACTAGCCCGGTTCGCTACCCCTTTCACTTAAATCACCGTAAATCCTTCAACTTAAAACTCCAGTATCCTCAGTAATCACTGTTCTCCCACCTTCCTCCATAAAGATCCCTATTGCGACACTTAGTCTATAAATGGTGGCGGCTAACACTTTATTCTTTCTCCACACCCACCCTCACTCAACCCACCTCCCTCACCACACCCACCTTCCTCACACCACCTCCCTCACACCCACCTCCCTCACCACCCACCTCCCTCACACCACCACTCACACCCCACCTTCCCTCACACCACCTCCCTCACACCACTCCTCCACACCACCTCCCTCACACCCACCTCCCTCCCACCCACATCCCTCACACCCACCTCCTCAAAGCCCAAAAGACGTAATAAATAAAATCAGTGACACATACGCAAAACCACATTCCACCACCATCTGACATCCCACCTATATCGGAAACTTAACACCTTTACACTGTATCCCTTCCCCACCACTAACCTAACTACTAACCTACCTCCACAGCTTTAGACATTAAAAATACACCGCATGAATAAATAGTCTCGGAACATCCACACTCTTTGCACTCACCACCCTCCCTTAGGTCTCCTATTAAATAAACACAACACCAGACGGAAAGATTCAATGTAGAAACCTAACATTTACCTCCTTACACCTGGTTTAATACACAATTGCCGTAAACTGTTCCAGATATTCCCCCACGCATACTTGGGGTATGTCCCCTCTTCATCTGCCGCCACCCGCAGACCCAACCCCAACACTCTCAAGAATCCTCAATTTTAAGGCGGCTCGGATCCGTCAACCGTCTTAAAACCAACACATGCATGTCCTCACCCAATCATATAATTCCTTACCCCCCACATCGTGCTTATCCATGCGCAGTTTTTCAGCCCCCATCTCTCGCCCCCCCTCCCTCTAATACCCGCGTTTTAGATACACACTCATCATACGCTTTTCTAAAGGTATAATCCCTAGGTCCCCCCTGGATAACGGGAAGCATCACAGCCCTCTACTTAGCCAGTCACAACCCGATCACAAATATAAATAGGAAAATCCATGTTGCAACCGTTCCACCTCTCGCCCGCCTCAGTGGCGTATATTGCCCACGTGCCATATCTTACTATACACATAGCGGTTCGTCACAATGACCTCTGATGCAAGTTCTAGCTGCGCCGGTCCTCAACCACCAATTTTTAATACCCCATCCACGGTTTTGATGCATCGAATTTACCTCTTGTGCGACCCACAATCATTCTTAAGAACATAGAAATAAGAAAGGAGGAACACTGCAGAGGCATGTTGGGCATACTAGGAGGGTCTTTACAATTCATTCACTAACAAAACATCATGCGCAACCAAATTTCCAATGCTACCAAAGAAATAAGCTCTGATGTGCAAGTCCACTTAAAGCCAACAATTCCCACTCATGTACTTATCCAACCTAAATTTGAAACTACCAAAGTCCTAGCCTCAATAACAAATAGGTAGAACTGCTCCACTCATCATACTACCATATTTCCTAAACCTACTTTCCTATTGTCCTTTCTAAACATCTAAAACTTATCTAATTTAAATCAAGTACTGTGGGGTTCTCCTTGGAGAGTTATCCTCAAGACCTTATTAATTTCACCTTTAATAAATACCTATCTTCATTATACACTTCGAATCTGGTCTCCCTTATTCTTTGTCTAAAAAGTGGAATGTAACTTAAGGTTTTCAATCTTTCTTCAAAAGAAGATTTCTTAATGCTATGTATTAATTTAGTCATCTACGCTGAATGTTTTCATCGAATTTTATTCACGCATTCTGTAATATGGAGACCAGAATTGAGCTGCATAATCTAGGTGAGGCTATCTTACTAATGATGTATAAAGCTGCAAAGTATGACTCTGGACTTCTGTTGCTACATTCTTGATTTAAATCCCAGTAATCTTATTTGGCGTATTATGTAAATTTTTTTTTTACGCTTAGGCATTTGCTGTCTTGGTCTTAAGGTTGCTGCTCACCATAACCCCAAGTCCTTTTCGCAATCTGTTATGCTAAGTTCTACATCATTTAATTATACGTGCTCGGGTTACTGGACACTCCCGAGTTCAGAACCTTGCATTTATCTACATTGAACAGCATCTGCCACTTTCGAACATGAATACAGTTTGTTTTAAATCTTCTTGAGTTCTCTAACATCTACGTATGAATCAATTATCCTTACCTTTCTTTGTGTCATTCGGGCCGAAATTTGCTTCATACACTAGTAACACCCTCCGCGAGATCATGATAATATATTATAAACAACAACGGGCCTAAGACTGATTTCCCTGTGGAAACGCCACTTGTTACAGTCCCCACTCGGATTTAAACCCATTATGGACACTCTCTGCTTCCGCTGTGAGCCATGACTCGACCACGAGAGCACTTTTTCCCAATGCCATGAGCAGACACTTTCTTTAACAGTTTTGGTGCGGCGGAACTCTATCAAAAGCCTTACTAAAATCAAGTAAATAATATCAAATTCTTTATCGTGGTCAAACAGCCTCAAAAGCTTTACAGAGAATGTTAATAAATTAGTTAGACAAGACGGCCTCTTGTGAATCCATGCTGTGTATCATTAATCAAGCTATGGCTTATCGAGATGCTTCTTATAATCTCAGCTATAATTGACTTGCAATTTGCCTACAATTGACGGGTCAGCTTATTTGGCGGTAATTTGACGAGTAAAACGATGTGTCCCTGTTTTTAAAAATAGGAAATTTACTTAGCCATCTTCCACATATCAGACCACTACATCTGTTTTGAAGTGGATAAATTAAAAATATTAGTTAATGGTTCACAGAGTTCATTTTGCATTCTTAAGAACCCTTGAAAAAACTCATCAGGACCCGGTGACTTATTTTGCTTCAGTCGGGTCTATCTGCTTCCAACCATTTCACAGTGACTGTGATGTTACATAATTTATTTCTTCTGGCCCACTATAGAAATTAATTAATGGCATGTTATAAGTGTCTTCCTGTGTAAAACGAGGAGGAGAGAAATTATTATTTAAAATCGAGCAAATTCAATTCTCTTTGTCAGTAAAGATGCCGTAGTTATTTTTAAGGCACCTATCTTATCTCTGTTTTTGTTCTATGATACATGCCGAAAAAACTATTTGTGAGTTTAGTTTTAGGAATCCCGTTGTCAACTTTTAATTTCATAGTTCCCTTTTAGCTTTTTTATCCCTTTTTAATGTCCTCTTAATTTCAAATATACTGATTCATAAGGATGTACACTCACCGTCTTTTGACACCGCCTACTATAAATTCCTTTCAGTATGCCCTAGTAGATATTCAGCCTAGTTATTAATCCATTTGGGGTCATTTCTATATGATCTAATTTCTTTTTACGGAAAAATAAAGCGTTCTTTGTGCCATCATGTATTGTTGTTCAGAAAACGGTCATTTGATGCTCTCTTCGTTACCCCAGTAGTCAAATGGGATGATAAGTGTTGTTCTAAAGCCCATCGTTAATCTGCTAAGCGACAATCTGGACTTGTTACTGAGTTATTCGCTACTTATCATTACTTCGCATTCAATGCTAAAATGTTAATTGATTTGTGGTCGCTAGCACCAGTTCATCTGAAACTACTAATATTATGTAACAAGGATTCTTAGCGTACACTATCCCACATAATCAATAGTGATCCACCAACTCCCCCCCAACCCTACCCAGCCCGATGCCTCAGTCCCACCTCTATTTATGTTATTTGCCTAGGTCCATATAATTAGCTTTGGCACATTAATTTCCATCCAGTAGCCTCGCCAAACACATTACCACCTTCCTACCTTGTGTAAATCCTTCTCATCCCTCTGCCAATAAGTTGTGTATCTGTCCACATAACCACAATACCCGCCGACATTGTTGGCATTCACTATTGGGCCCGTGCGGAGGTGCTGCGCAGTAGCTCCCACATCCTACCTGGTTTCTGCGCCAGTTTTCACTGATCAACATGGCGAATTTACACCGGCCAGGTGAGGCATTAACACATGTCTGCATTGAGCTGTTAAGGTTCTGAGCCCTGCTACGTATGAACGTTCGTTCTTCCTGCATATTATTGAGGATCTATATGGCATCCCTACCGATGGAACCTGTATTGGTGTGCCCTTAGGTTTGAATTAAAGCGTATTGTGAAAGTTTCTGAGGCCAGTTCTACACACAGTGTGTGGAGAGAGTACCAGAACGCCGATTGTGCCTCAAACTCGACGAAGGATGTGTGTATGCATGACGTGTTTAATTAATATATGTGGGAGGGGGTGGAAAAATTTTCCCCTTTGGGCGACAATTTTGGGGGATAGGGGGACTTTTTCCCAGAAAATACGGGTCTTTCAGAGGCTGAGGGGGGGTTAAAATGGCGGGATGGCCCTTATGGGGCCCACCCCGGGAAAGGTTCTTTAAAAACACCCAAGATGACATTAAAGAAGCCTTTACCTTCGTATGTGATTTTTGGGACAGGCAAAAAGAATCAGGTTTATGTTTTTCTTTGCGGGAAAAAGGGGACGGGGCGTCTTTTGAAACTTTATGAAATTTGCGGCGAAAATTGGCACTTTAGATTTTCCCCCGGGTGCCGCCCCGGTGGGGAGGTGGGGAAGCGACGAGTGTGGTGGCGAGGGCAAAAAAACTGGGCCCCTCTATGGAGTGGGGAGGTGGAAAAGGGGGGGAGAACAGATGGGGAAAGTGGTCACACCCCCGGTGGGGGGATGGAGTTTCCCTTTTCCCCCAACGCCTTTTGGGGGTTTGGGGGAAGGGGCGGGAGTCGACACAGGAGGTGTCCTTGGATTTCTTTTGCTCCGGGGAATTCTTGGAGGAGACTTTGGTGGAGAGGCAATGGAAGAGGGCCCCCCATTTGATAGGCAGCGATTGCAAGGGTTTGAGTGAAAAAGGGAAGGGGAAGTAAAGGGAAAGTGGACGGATACACTTGTGGTGGCAGAGGTACAAAGGGAGGATGTACCTGGGGGAGAGATGGCTTTGGGGGGGAAAGGCTCTAGGAAGCGGCCAGCGGGGGTTGACGGAATTAGACGACTTTTTTAACACCTGGGAAAAAGGCCCAGGTAAAAAGGAAAGGGGGCAGAGGGGGTTTCGAAAACCCCCCAAAGGGGGGGAAATTACAGGGAAAATCGGGGGGGAGGGACAAGGGGGGAGGGGGGGGGTCTTATTAAAAAGAGTAATAAGGAAAGTTGTGAGCAAACTTGAAGGGAAGTGTGAGCAAGACAAAAAAAAAAAAACGGCACGGGGGTAAACCGCCTTTCCTTGACCCTTCAGGTGTTTTTAACAATAAAATTTCTAATGGGCCCCAAGACTGAAGTTAAAAAAAGGGGGTTTTTGGTTGGGGGTTCCTCAAAAGGTATGGCGTGGATGTTTGGGTTTTCCCACAGGAGCATAAACCAAAAAGGGCAAAAGGGAGTGAGTTTTCGATTTAGGGATATAAAATTGTTTGTAAGGGTTTGGGATTTTTTTAAAAGGGGGGGGTGGCTGTTTTAGGAAAGGGACCAGTCCATTGCGGTAATGGGGGGGGAGGGGGGGGGGAGGGGGGGGAAAGGGGTTTTTAAAGGGGGTGGGGGGGGTGGGGGGAGAGCGGGTATGTTTTGTGGGAGTTTATTTGCCCAAAGATTGGTAACGTGAGGTAAAAACAGACTTTGTTCGGGACGTATTGTTTTACTATCTTTGGGGTTTACCCGTATCGCGATTAAATTTGGGGGTGATTGGAATTGTGTGATTGGCCTTTCAGACGTTAAAACCGGGGGGCCCCGGGTGCGTGTTGGGGGTCTTACGGGGGTGGCCCCTTTCGTGATTTCGGGGGGGTAGATGTGGTCGGCCCGGGGGGGTATCAGGCGGGCCACCTAGTACGGGGGGTTATGAGGCCAAGGTTTTGGGTTGGGTTTATGTGAGGCAGGGGGTTTGGAGTGGAGGGGGGTTAGAACGTAGAGTGGGTTTTTCTGACCCCAGGCAGTGTTTGGCTGACCTTCGGGGGGTTGGTTTTTTCCCGGGGAAATATCAGAGTTATTGGAAATTAAATGTGAGGGTTTTACAGGAGGAAGACAAGGTTTTGGGCCTTTCAGACATGGTGGAAAGGGTTTTTTTTAGGGGTAGGGATGAGGGGGGTGGATTTGGTAATTTGGGGTTGCAGGCAAAGGTGCAGATTGCCCGGTTTTTTTTAAAAAGAGGGGAAAGGGGGGGGGCCCTGCGGAGGTTTGGATTGCCCGAATTATTTAGAGGGCCCCGTTGAATGATTGTTTTGGGGGGGGGAAAAGGGAAGGGTGGGGGGGAGTTTTTGGGGGGGAAATTTTGAAAAAACGTTTTGTTGGGGATGCAAAAATGAACGTTTTTATGCACTCAGGGTCAGGGCCCGGATTGGAGGACGTAAATAAAAAAGGGGATTTAAACCAACCGGGTTTGTATCCGAAAAAAATTTAAGGACGACCCGTTTTAGTAAAAATGTGGCCCTTTTTTCGTGAAGGGGAGGAGGGGTTTTTTTGCGGGACAGGGGGCTCTTGACACAGAGTGTATCGTAAAGGGATACTGATTATTGGGTTTTCGGGTAAATGGAAAAAGAAAAGGGGGGGGGTGGTTGGGGGTTAGAAACATTTTGAGCTTAAAAGGGAGTTTTTCAGGGTTTGGGGCAGGGGGGGTCGGGAAAAAGTTGGAGGGAGGCCCTTACGGAGGCAGAGGGGGGGATGGTGGGAATGGGTTGGTCAGGGGAAGGGGCCCCGGGGAAAAAGAAAGGGTTATTCTAATGTTTTTTACAGGGGCAAATTGGGGGGGTTATGAGGGAAATGCCCAGTGGCGGTTTTTTAAATTTTTTGTTGGGAAAAGTGGTGGAAAGGCGCAAAACCAGAGAAAATGGGGTT
>NW_026505639.1:0-16682 GCF_026875155.1 Cherax quadricarinatus
CAACCCTTAGAGCTCAATTTCAATGATTTTCATTGTAAAACCACAAAATCATCCAATTTTTAATATGTCTTCCATTCTATAAAATGAGACCAGGAAAACTAGAATACAACAATAAATGCCATACAAAAAACAGTGCAAAGTCGCTGTTTTAATCCAAAACACGGTCAAAGTTTTTTTTTTCTAAATACGCACTGTGTGCTGCAGGATTTTTTTTATACCAGCACACTGACCACATAAACCCATTCTTTCATAGTAGGCCTACCAGCTTTCTCTCTTTAATTTGAAGGCGCTAGAATTTAGGCATACTAGTACGTCAAAAACCCTGGTGCGTAAGCCGTACTAGTACGGCTGAAACCCGGGAAGGGTTAACAGTTGGAGCAATTTTTAGAGTTCCTCACTCCAATATTTACTCTTTTAGTGAAAAACTAAGAAACATAATAACTATGCTGAAATGAGAAAAACATCACCTAATACTTACAGGGACTTAAACATAAATCTCATCCTTGACCATGACCCACAAGTGACTGAATTCACAGACACTATGAACAGCTGCTTGCTTTACCACCCATAACAATACCTACAAGAATCACTGACACAAATGCCTCATTACTAGACATATCAGGACAAACACTATATCCCCATTAAAGCAGGCATAATTATTTGATAACACCACTAACCACTATCCCATCTTTCTCATAACCAATTTGTGTGAGGAAACCCCGGGACATAACTAAGATCACATTGCACTACATGACGAGTCACCTAGTAATAATATTTCAGCATTTAGTGAAAATGACTGGCAAAACGAGCTAGCAGACAATTTTCAATATTAAATGAATGTGTTAAATTTTTTTACAAAAAAAAAAAAAAAAACCATAACATGCATTGCCCAATAAAAAAACTAAACAGATCATACTTATTACTGCACCTACTACATTCATAGAACACTTAATTCTGATATAAACCCTCCCCTCAAACGTCTCCTTCCCAACCCAACAGAACACACGACCATAACACAAGGCACAGATCACTCTTTGATGTTCCTCGAGTCCATCTCACCTATGCAAAACTCAATGCACATAAAAGGCCCTAAAATCTGGAATTCATTACCTGTAATATAAAAGAAACACTGTTTTATAAATTCAAATCTCTTCTCAAAAATCACTTACTCACCCACAACTAAATAAATACTGAATAATTGTATCTCATAAATTGTATCTTGTAAATGTTTCTCATTATTGTATCTCATAAAATTCAAAACCGGGTGCCCCAATCAAACTTTTTTTTAATTAAAATTTCCTAAAAGAATACCCCCTTCAACTGAAGGCTCACCCAACACAGAAAAAGACCATATGCCCTTTCCCTTTTAATACTCATTTGGCAAAATTTGTTTATTTTTCAATAATGTTTTACCACTAAAAATATATCTTTTGCTTATTTAATCTTAATTTTTAAATTTTTAACTGCCCATAACCCACTGCAAAAAAAGGGGGCTTTGGCGGTTAAAACTGAAAATAATTTTGTACTTCACTGTATCATTTTCAAATTAATAAATAAAAAAAAATAAATAAAAAAAAATCCCCCATGGACCCCAAGAAACTTTAGTGCCATCCTTGTGGAAAAAGGGCGAGAATTAGTATGGAATTGAAAAAAAAAAGATCAAGGAAAGTTTTCAGATTTGGGTTTTGAACTGAAAACCTTTTTAGGGATGAAAATCACCCTAAAAACAGCTTTTGCAAGCTTGCTTATTACAATGAAAATGTTGGGGCCCCAAATTTTATGGGCAAATCAAAAAGGGAAACCCAAGGACAGACTCTTTTAAACAGATTTGTTTTGCGACGGGGGGGCCCCATAAACTCAAGCGGGCCCCCAGTGGCATTAAAAAAAAGGGAAGTAACCAGGGAAAAAAAAAATTGCAAACCTTAATCCTCAGGGAAGGGGTTTCCCCCTTCCCAAACAAAAAATTTTCCCCCCAAATCTCCCATCCCATCAATAAATAAACCCCAGATCTTCAAAAAAGGGTTTAAGTTTTAAATTTTACTTTTTTATTTACAGTTTTAATTTTAGGGCCTTTTTTTTTGGTGTAAAAAAATTTGGATTTTTAATGGGGGAAAATTTTTTTTTTTCATACTTTGGGGTGTCAGGAAGGGTTTAAATTTGATTTCCATTATTTCTCATGGGGAAAAATTTAATTCGCTAAAAGATAAATTTTTGGCTAAGAGACTCTCAGGAAAAAGAATTTAAAAACTTTTGGGAGGGGCCCTGTAACTAAAATTTTTTTTTTTTTGTAAAGATAATATTTCCTGTTAATATTTTAAAATTTTCCTTCTATTTTTCAGAACAACAATTACATATAAAACTCTGTTCCTTTTTTAAAAAAATTTTAATTTTTTTGGTTTTTTTTCTCCAAAACCACCTTTTTTTTTTTTGGGTGGGGTCCGGGGACTTTTGGGGTTCTCGGATATAACTGTGTGGGGTGTGGTTGTGTGGTTTTTTGTACAAGAAGGAGAGAGAGAAGGGAAAAAGTACTGAATACAACACTCCCACTTTACGAGGTCTTTTACCCCTTAACCAGGACCCCAAACTCTTTAGCTCTGACACCTTTTATGAAATTTTAAAATTGTCCATCAACCCCTAACATTTTTAAATGGAAAAAAATTTAAAAAATAGTACTTTTTAAAAGTAACAGAAAAAATAAAGACTTTTCCCCTATACCTTCCCTGTGATAGATCACAGATACACAATGCAAAAACCTGTCCCCAGAAAAATTTTTATTTTGACCCCCTTCACTATCCCCTCGACCCTTATGGGTTGGGTATTGACCACTTTGGGGAAACCCCGCATTAGATGGGGCCCAACCCTACGCTCTTAAAAAAGGGCCCCCAACACAAACAAACAAATACTTTATGATTAAAGGTTTTTTCTACCGATGTTCTGGGGCCCAAGGGAAACCCCGCCGGGGGAGCACTTAAGAAAGCCCCCATCCAACACTGAGCTATTTATGAGGGGGGTCAAGTCCGGAGTAAAAAAACGAATTGCTGTTAAAGCTGGGAAACCCCAAGGGCACCTTTATCCTTACCCCTACGTCACCTTTTACCCCGGTTTAGTTATGTTTACACCACTGCTACACAAGGGGAGTCCCCCAGCCCCTAAATGTCAGCTTCCCCTGCCCACAAACGAGTTCCACCCCTAGGGTCAGCTCCCTCTACAAAGGCAGTCTCCTACCCCTAGTGTCAGCTTTAACTGCTCACAAGGCAAATCTCCTACCCCATGTCGCCTGCTGCTACACAAGGCATCTCCTTCCCCTATGTCAGCTTCACTGTTTCTATCCACAGTGGTGAAACGGTTCCAAATAATGTCCTGAACTGTACATTATGTATTTTTCCCTTTCCATAGTATCAATTATAACCAAATTTTAAAGGGGATGGAGGGGTAAGCCTGGAAGGCCTAAATCAATGCCCAAAAAAGCCGGGCTGCAAGTCGATAACTAGGCCGTGTCGGGAAACATTTTTCCCATTTCCCCCTGACAAACCTTACCAACCTATGTCATTTACACGCTAATTCCTTCTATTTGATTAAAATTTTAGAAATTGACAGCATTTTGGGGGTAATAGGATTGCGGCATCGGGAAAACGTCCTACAACGTGCCCTAATTTAAAAATTACTTAAGAACATAGTAATTTAGGAACATTGCAGGGGCCTACGGGCCCCTTGCTAGGCAAATCCAACCTTCCCCCCCCAAATTTACCCCCGCAGTTCAAAAGCTCCCCAAAAATGGTATATATAGCCCTACAATTTTTCCATGCTCGCACAGGTGACACACCTTCTGGGTATGATAAAAAAAAAAAATAAGGAAAATCTGGGTACGAAGGTCCAGCCGACATACAAATAACCCGCAAAAGGGAGAAAAATAATACAACTTTGGTCTAATTTGGCCCATTATTAATGACAAGAAATGAATGGACACATGTGCAAAAAATCTGGGTAGATTTACTGTAAACGTTTTTGCCGTCCCGTGGGTTTTATCAGTATAGAACATAATGTTAAAGTTAAAATGTACATATAGACTGTATTTTCAAAACTACCGTGCTCATCACCTGCTCCTAGGCTGAGGGGGCTGATTACCCCCACCACGTGTACGTATAATTTTGCAGTCTTTACATCATATCCATGTTTGTATTGAAAAGCCATTGGATGGGGAAAACTCACAATAAAATCCAGAGTTGCATTGTCTAATTCATCATCAGCACTAATAATAATAAAATCTTCTACAAATACAGTACAAGGTATACAGACCAAGCTGACCTCAATAAGAAAGCCACTTTTTATGCTGAGCATTTCGGCAAATCGATCAATTTTTTTTCCCAGGATGCGACTTATATAACATTTTTAAAAGAGTTGGCTGGCCTTCTACTTCAAAAAAATCTGACTGTGCACCACTACCAAAATGACACTTGTCCCCGGGGCAGGACCCTCTGGTGTACAGTGGCAGGGGTAAACGGGATATGTGATCCTGGTTGTTGCTGGTGGCACTGACATCTTCTGGGCACCAAGAAACCTGCGGGGTCCGGGCCCTTCAAGAACGGTGGCATCTCCTTCGAAAACCCCTTTCCTATACGGGAACGCAACGGAGATACGTCCAGGCCATACCTTGTGAATCGTTGAAATTAATTTATTCAACAAATTGGCCTTCCCCCACAAAGGGCAGGTACCAAAATGAAAAACAAAATTTTCCTTTTTAAATTTAATGATAAGGAAAAGGGGGTTACTACTCCTTCCCCCAGCATTTTTGCCTTATGGGGGAAGAATCTATTTATTTATTTTATGTCTTTGCAAACAGTACATTGAGATTTTGTATTTACAAGAGTGGGTTGCAATGAAAAGAGAGCCTCTATTATCCTAGGCATTATGGGCCTACTTAAAAATTTTTGGCTTACGATATTTAAACACTAAGGATTATATCATAGTTGTCATGGGAAAAGAAATTATTTCATAGTAAAAAATTAAGAAAATTTTAAATTATAAGTGGGTCAAAAATTTTCATAAAAAAAAAAGATATATTCATATAATCAAAAATCTTTTGTGAAAACAAGATTCAATTTATTCCTGCAAAAATTGATAAAAGGTTCAAAGTGATTGTTGAAGTTAGATTGGGAGTACATAAGTGAGTATGTGGTACTGAGTATTTAGCCCTTTTTGCCCTAGGGTGATTAAGTGGCTTTTGGAAGAGTTTAAATTGTTTTTTTTCAGACTGGGTTATTTTAATATTTTCTGGTAATGAATTCCATTTTTTTGGGGCCCCTTTATGGAAGTTTTTTACACAGTTTTATATGGACACGAGTAATCAAAAGTGATCTGTGTTTTCGTTTGGCCCTTTCCGTTTGGGTTGGTGAAAATTTTGAGGGGAGGGTTATTTTGCATGTATTGTTCTGGTATGATAAGTCATAAATAAATGGAGTTCTTAAGGTAGCAAATTCCCGATTTTAAAATTGGGGGGAGATGCTGGCGGGAGGGGAATTTGTTATCATTTTTTACTGCGCCTTTTGCTGGGTATTGGGGGTTTTAGGTTTTGGGATGTTGTTGTTTCCCCCCATACACAAATTCCAAGAAAGAAAGGGGTATATGAGTGAAGGGTACATGCCAGGAAAGCTGATTGTGGAACAAGTACCTTATTTTTGAAGTATCCTACAGTCTTGGGAGATTTTTCTTGGTGTTTTTTTGTATGTGGCCGGAATTTAAAGGGCTCTGTCAGGTGGAATTAGGTTTATCCCTCTGCGAGTCTGTGACGATGATCCTTTGGGCGTATTTTAATTTGGATCATTTGCAGCTTTTTTTCCCAAAACTGAATGAAATAGGTTTTATCAGTTTTCGGGTAAGTTTTTAGTCAACATCCGGGCAATATTTCTGCTTTTCCGCATGACTGTGTTTGGTGGGAAAAGACATTTTTAGTGTCATCTGCAAATACAAATAGGGGTTTTGAGTACTGTGAGCATTTGGTAATCATTGAGAGATGAAAGGGAGTGGTCCAAGGCCCTTTCCCTTTGTGGGACCCTACGTGTTTGTTAGGGGAAGATTTTGGGCATCTTTTCATACACATATTGATTCTGTTACTAAGGTATATTTTAGGAGTTGAGGGAGTGGCCTTGTACCTAGTGTTAATTTGGTACAGATTTTTGGGCACTGTATCAAAAACTTTAGAAAATTTAATGAAAATCCCAGCGGATTTCTTTCTTTTCGATGCGGATATTTACTCAAGCAGTGTATGAAGCATCATTTGTGCTTTTATTTTCGAATTAAAAACTGACAAAGGTTTAATAGTGTGAACGAGGTGGAATAGATCCGTCATGAAAAAATATTTCAAAGTTTTTTAGAGAGCAGTGGTAATTTAGATTTTGGGTCTATAGTATTAAAGTCAGTTTGGGGTTACCCCCTTTTGGGATCGATGACCCTCGCATTTGGAGATTGTTGGGTGGGTAAAAAAAAAGGATTTGTTAACCCTTAAACTTTTTCAAACAGACGCGTTCAAATTCTATTGCTAAAAAACGTAGATCACTTTTTTTTACTTTTTTTTCAAATATAACAAAAAAAAAAGTAGATAAAAATGTTTTTTACGCTTTTAAAAGTAAAAAAAAACAAAGATCTACATTTTTTTTAAACATATTTTTCAGATGTTGAAAAAATGTAAAAAACGTTGGACCTTTTAAAGGGGTTTAAGAGCTTTGCAAAAATTTGGGTGAAAATACTGAGAAGTTTTTTGTACAAAAAAGCAGGAAAGTTTTTTGTCCCCCCTTTTTTTTTTTAAGGGTTTATGATAATGTAACTTCAGGGGGGTTAGTTGGAGCTGGAATAGATTTTTTGGGGTAGTAGTCGATGAACGGGGTTTGCGCTTGTATTTTGTTAGCTAATTTTTTCCTATTTTGGATTATTATTATTATAACAAGGGAACGCTAAACAAGAGAATTATAAGCCCTGGGGGGGGGTGTGGAAGGGATTCAGGCTTAATTTGGGGAACTGGAGCACAGATCCAATTCCCAAATCAAGAGCCCCTCACCAACATCAAGGAACCCTTCTTTGAGGGGTCCATGGGGAAAGAAAAAATTAAGTCTGTTTTTCTGTTTTCAGTAGGTTAGTTGGGGTTCATCGATTTTGTTAGTTTGATTGTTTTTTTTTGGAAAATTTTTTTGTTCCAAGAATTTCAATAGTTTTCCAGGTTTTTTTTATATCACCTTTGATGTTATTAATCTATTTTTTAAATACAATTTTTAGATTTTAATCAGGGGGTAATCTGATGAGTAAAATTTAACTGTTTCCCTATTATTTGCCCTTTATACTGTTTTTCATATTTGTGCTTTTTGGGTTTAAGGATTTGGGATGCTTGGGGGTTACGGGGGTTATTCAGTCTCTTTGCTGTGACTGTTTTTGTTTTTTGGGGCAAAGTTGTTTTGAGGCTTTGGGCTTTTTTTAGAAAAATTTTTATAATTCATTTATATCGTAAAAGTTTCAAGCTCATTTTTTCCAACAAGTTATCATACTGCTATAAAATTTTTTAACTGCTGTCTCGTTATTTGTCTGAAAGTTACTTTAGTAAGTCTTGGGAGTTTTTCCCAGATTTGTTTTTGAGAAAGGTTGGGGAGTGGTCTGTATGTTTCTGTGATTATCCTGATTTTTAAAGGGGGGTTGGGCTATTAAGGGGATCTTTTCCTCAGTGATTCTTTTAGGGTTTTGATATTGCTGGTAGCAACAGGGAGTTACCATTGTGTTTGTGAATTTGGTTACTGGGGTCCCGATCATGATATTTTATTTGAAATCTCCGTTAGTAGTAGGTGGTTTTTATTCATGTTTCACAGTAATCTGTTTTCCCGTTTTTCACTAAATGGAAATGTTTGACTGTGGGACTCGAGATGTTATAACTTGAGGGGGTTTTTGCAGTCTTTTTTATTTAAATTTGGCTATGAATACCCTTTTCGTCCCCCATGCAAGATCTTTGAAAACATTCGAGTAGTATAAAAGCTGTTCCCCCCCTTGCTGGGCTGTTTCCAGTTGTGTATGAACATGTAGCCATGAATGGGATAGACATCTGTAATATCAGCTTTAAACCAGGTTTCCTGTAGTGTGATGATTGAATATTGGAATGAAAAATTGGTAAAGCTGTGAGGCATCATAATGTTTTTTCAAGGATCCACTCCACGGGGGAATTTTTATAGTCACCAAATAGGGAAAACTTCCATTTTTGGCTTTAAAAGCAACACTTTGCCCAGAAAGGCAATGCAAATTTGTGTATGCAATAATTTTCACAAAAATCAATTCTGACCAATGGGAAAAAAAATATACATTGTTTATTGTAAAATTTCGTAAATTTGTCTAAAATAAATTTAGTTGGGTTTGGGAAGTTTGCTGAGTTGCTTTTGGGACAAAATTATTATTTTAAATGAGTTCTTGCTAAGTGACCAATTTTACCTATTTGGCATGACGTATATATATGAAATGCATGATTGCAGTATGAAAAATAGGAAGTGAAACCTGAGCACTTTCATGTGCTTATGCCCACAAGTTCAGAAGAAATTGCTGAAAGATGGCTGAGTCTAGTTAAGGAATGAGTTTGACGATCAGGAGATGATCCTGCATGACTTAACCACGTTAAATTGAACATTAGTTATGTTTTATTTAGAACTGCAGGTGTCCATGAGGTTAGTTATTATTGTTCTTAGAAACTAAAGTTGGTTCTCTGTACAGATCGCCGAGACTCCCAATGGCAGCCTCAACGGGAACATAACGGGGATGAACGGTGGGATGAACAACGGCGGGATCTCACCCATTGACGTGAACGGCGGAGTGTGGAACACCCAGAATGTGTCAGCGTCAACCCCAGGGTTTGAAGACGATCTGCCGAGTAACGGAGGCTACATGCGCTTCACCAGCTAATGTTTACCCTTGACTGATCACCAGTTTCATTGGTCCATTTCTCCGGATCGTCATTTTTAAATACTTACATATATTTTCAGACCGTAGTGTGACTTAGATAAAATTCTTTTTCACAGAGAAGAGAAAAAATGGCGTATTTCTGTGCAATAATTTCGTACACGAAAGTCGGATTTTTAGTAGGGAGGTCAAATTTGAGTTGCTTCTGGATGTCCAAGATATCACATTATTACTTTGCAAAGAAAAAGGAGATGTAATGAAGTAGTGTTTAATGTGTTTTTTAAGTGGTAAATGAAAATGGTGTCAGGAGAGGTGTACTACACTGTCACTGCCTGGTCTCAGACTGGACCGTGGAGGCATTGACCCCCGAAACTCCCCCAGGTATACTCCGGTATCCACACCTGCACTCACTTCCACACTATTAGTTGTCACCCCTCAGTTACCACACTAAACACCATTTATCACCGATTACCACCACACCACTGTTGCGTCATAAGACTTTTTCAAAATTAATAAAAGTCACAAAGTTTAATACTTTGTAAGAAATAAATATACGCCCTTCTCATTTAACGATGAGTTCCTTTCCTAAAAACCAAATCGGTAAACAATCGCCCACTAAGTGAGGAAAAAAAGAGGGTATGGTTTGTGTCTCCCATCTTTGGTATTGTTTTTTTTCACCTTTTCACCATTTATAACTTTTTTCTGGTAATTTTTAAATGTTATACAGTAGGACTTATATTGAAATAAACAAATAAGGAAATCAGCTCTGAATACTTTAAAAAGAATACTGTCAAGACCCATCGTAAGTCCAAGGTGTTTGGAAAAAAGTAAAACGCTAAGTGTGGAAGGGCGTAAATATATACACACATTATATATAAAAAATTTTAGTGTGGTGTATACCCGAATGGGTAAAGTGGTCAATTAGCAAAAATCGTTTAAAATTAAGCCCTTTTTCTAAAATTTTCTCTTTTAAAGATACTTTTTTTTTTCACTTGTGTTCATGTAAAAACAATAATTTTGTAACAAAAAAACCTTAAAAGCTTACCTAACCTTAATAAACAAGCCAATTTAATTTAATTTAATCCAACTAAATAATTTTAAAGAGTTTCAGTAATTTAAAAAGAAAATACAATGAAATATTTTTCATTGGGTTCAGAATGATTTTTCTAAATTTTTGCATACACAAATTTTGCTTAAATTATTTGCCAAGAGCA
Organism: Cherax quadricarinatus; assembly: GCF_026875155.1. NCBI lineage: Eukaryota > Metazoa > Arthropoda > Malacostraca > Decapoda > Parastacidae > Cherax > Cherax quadricarinatus. Next base: position 10,134 of record NW_026505639.1, read on the forward strand.
TTGCTATTTAAGCCAAAATCGCAAGATTTACCTATTCGGCACAATATTTGTATGTATATATAATAAAATACATAATATTTTGGTGGGGGGGAATAAGATACAGTAAACAAGGAATCAAATAGAAATAATTTGTGAAATTCCAACACTTTAAGCTTTCAAAAATTTACGGGGACCTGTAAAAAATAATAGAACAGTAAAGGGTTTTATACTATAACCCAAAAAAATGGAAACCTACAAAAGATATCACCTGACATAATACCCGCCCAGTATAAGCAAGGTTGTCCCAAAGGGCCTGTCACCACAGATTTTTTACCACTTTAAAATTTCCAACATTCCAAATACACCACTTTTTTCCAGAATTCACATATCTTCCTGAATGTACAATCCCAGAATGTAATAAAAAAACCCAAACAGTCATTTGCTGAATGCATCAACATTCCAGAAATTTCGTACTGCAGAATATATCACATTCCCAATGATAAAAACAATTTTGAGAACGATACCTCTTAAAGGGGGGGCCCCTTTGGGTGGTGAAGAGGTTTTTGGTCTGGGGAATTAGACCTGTCGGCTACTTCCCAGACCGAACCTAATTACCCCCCAATCCCCCTTTCCCCAATCCACCCCCCCCCCCTTTTTTTTTCCCTCCTCCTCCTCCCCACCCCCCCCCTTTTGCCTTTTTTTTTTTTTTTCCACAGGCACCTATTTCCCTAGGGGGGGAAAGGGGTCCCGGGGTCCATCCCTTTTCCGTTGAGGTTCTTGGGCGTGGCGTAGTTTGCCATGAATCTGGTTGCTGGGATGCCCCTGATCCCCCCCCGGTACCCGGGGGGTGTCCTCTCGGGCGACGGTGTATCTCTGAAGCCCTTTTTTTCGGATTCCGGGGGGGGTGGTAGCTTGGGGCAGTTTTCCGGGCCCCTTCTTTGTCCACCGAGGTCTCGGCAGATGTGAGGTTGCTATCCCGGATTGCCTTTTTACTGGCATGATGGGGGGGTATGCACGGGTTCCATGCTGTATCTCTTACTTGCGGGCTGAGTCCTCTTGGGCGGGGAGGAGATTTCGGGCCCCTTTCTTCCTCCTGGGACCTACCCCTCCCCGCTCCCCCCCTTTTTTTTATCCTTTTTTTTATTTTATTTTTTTTTTTCTTTCTTTTTTTTTTTCAAAAAGAAAGAAGTAACCTAACCATGGCACCCAGTCCATGAACCTGCACCCCCGGGCCCCTCTTGTACCGCACCCCGTTCGACCCCGCTCGTTTTTGGACCACTCTTCGGACACTCCTCATGCCTCTTCCCTCTTGCCGGTCGTTTCCTCACCCGCTCAGGTACTGAGGCCCGACTGACCCTTCGATTATCTGCCCTTCACTCTCCTCTGACTAGCTTCCGGCCCCCCCTCTACGGTGGGGCAATTTTCAATCCCCGGGCCCTTCCACGGGGACCAACCGGGCCCCCCGCCTAAACGACAACGAAAAACCTGCATGATACTTCTCCACCTTCTCGTTCTTCTCAAAAAATCGACACCCTTCACTCCCTTTTCCACGCCCATTTTCAGACTGCACAATGGACAAATTTTTCATTTACGACCGACTTCCTCTAGCATTTTTCTGACCACATAGGGCAAGGCATCCTACCCCAGTTGGAAAAGATTTTCTTTTCATGCCTTAAGGGGGTAGCGCATCGTCCCCGTACAAAAATGCCCCCATTTTCATGGCTTTCTCGTCTTTCCCTACGATACTGTCCTGTAACATTGAAAAGCATCTTTCCCTCAATTTTTGTATGTACCGCTTCTCCCCCAAAACCATATTCAACAAAATTTCCGACAGTGGCACGACATTTTTGAACAGCTGGAACTCCAAGATCCCCAACCTCAGGAACACTTACTTCTTCCTGCCCGCGGCGGGACATACCCTAGCAATTGGCCTTTTAATTTTTGACAGCCATGAACTCCCACCTCATTAAATTAGCAGGACATCTTACAAGTTCGAAAGTGATCCTACCCGCAACAGTGTAGAAATTGCGGGCGTTTTGGGGCCTCCCGAAATATTGCAGTCTATCGCCAAATGCCCATCGGGTGCCGATGACCATTCAAAATCTTGCAATAAACCTCCCCTTGCCTTAAAATTGTCATGGGGCCACCCTTCGTACCTCGCCGTTTTCAAGTCTACTTAAACGACGGGAAATCCTACCCAAAGGGGCAAAAGGTCTCCCTTATGCCCTGGCAGTTTTTCAACCCCCGCCTCCAAGGGAACTACCCGTGTTTCTTTTTCCCCTTTTCAAAAAACCCCCCACTTCTGGTATCCCATCTTCTGCACCCACCTCGGGTTACCTCTCCCATAGTCACTCCTGTACTAATTTTTTTGCTTCCTCGGCTCAGACCCCTACTTTCCCCATCTGACTTCTTTTTTCGTGTTCTCTCTCACAAGCCTCAGTAGCGACGAATCTCGTAGACACCTCCTCCCAACGTCCCTCTACTTCCAAAAGCAAAAAAAGGGCCGTTAACACCTCCTACCCATCTTCCCCTCCTCTTTTTCCCTTTCCCCGTCTCGACCTGGTTCTCCTTCTCGTACTGTACCCTTCCTCCCTGTTTTCTCCCAAGTTTCTTCCTCTTTCCACCTCCCAAATTTCTGCCTCTTCTTTCCCCCTTCCCGCTTCTCCAGTTTTCCCCCCACCCTTTCGCCCCCCCCTACCTTGGGACGTCCATTACAGTTTCCCAAACTTTACCAACTTCCCCCCACCATTTTTAAATTGTCTCCCAACGCGTCTCTGAAATTTTGAAACACTTTAAACAAACCTGAATATATTGCAGAGACCAAACCACAATGACACTGATCCACCCCCGCCCTTTTCTCCCTCAACTCCATTTCCAACCCTTTTTTTTCCCGTACACCGTTCCTTCGCTGCTTTAACTTTTCCCCTGCCCCTGCATGTACTTTTCTAACCCCCTATCCAGGGAAACCCTTTCCTCGGGTTTTTAGTACTTTATCATTGCCCTCATGGGCCATTACAGTGGAATATACGACCTCAGGGTAATCGGGGTGACTTCAATGTTACTCTCCCAGTTTTTCCCCTGTTGGGTTTTTTCTTACAGGAACCAAAATTACACTCTGCTTTATCTCTCCCATCTCAGGCATAAAATTTTTTTATTTTTCAGATCCCTTTTCCTGAGGAAAACCCTTTAATGAAAGTGCCCTTTTTCTACGCACTGAATTTTGTACCATCAGCATTTGTTCATATTTCCTGCATTTCACACAGCCCTATCCACTTGCATAGGTGGTATCGCCTGTTCTTTTTATCCTCTCCTTCTCGGGGATTTTCATTCCGGGATTGCCTTTTTTGTTTTTTCATTTCCACCACCGATTCGTTCTTGGTGATTTTAAGGGCCCCCCATTTCCTCGGGGGGGGGTCTCACTGTGATTCCCTGGCAAACAGTTTTGAGGCTTTTCTTTCGACCCACCCCCTCCATGTTTTAAATACAGGTACTCACACCCTTTTGATCCCGGGCCACACTCTCTCTTGCATCGATCTCTCATCGCTCTTCTTTGCCCATTAGACTTTACTTGGCTTTTTCCGGACTTACTGACAGCGATCATTTCCCAAACATTTTTCCCCTTTCCCCCATAATTTACCACCTCTTCGCATCCCCCGCTGGCAAATTTTTATCAGGGAAATTTTGGGAAACCCTTTTCTCACACCTAACTGTTTTTAGAGAGGTTCCTTCTTTTTCCCCCCATCGAGACTTTTTTCAAACCCTTCTGTCCCCGTTTTAAACCGCGCTTCTCTTCTTACCCCAAACTTTGGGCAGGCATTTCAGAAAAGCTGCCTTGGTGGCTCCTGCTTGTGCCGGCAGTACGTTAAACGCGCTGCATGGGCAGGTCCGTCAATAGAACCACAAAAGGAGACTTTTTGATTTTAAAGCAAAGCTCGATCGCTCGCCGTGTCTCCTGATGCAAAACCCCTTGTGGCGAATTATTTTTTCCACCCTCACTCTGCTTCCTCTATGATGCAGTCTGGAAAAAAGTACGAAAACGATGGTAAATATTCCCCACCCGGGCCCGCGCGGTTGCTGGGGTTTTTAAAAGCAAACCCACTAGATGTTGCCAATAAATTGGGAATCATCTGGTCCGTATTTCTCAGGACCCATCTATGCCCCTCATTTCTTCCCCAAAGTCTGCCAGAGAGTTAGCACCCTTGGACTTTTCTTCTCTCAAGAAGAACAGTAAATGTGCCTTTTTACACTTTAAGAACTGGAGCAACACTCTCAGCTTTCCGACATCGGGAGCGGCCCGCGACATTCATATTCGAATTCAAAAACATTTTCATCATCAGTCCTATTACCCTTTTTCAACTTATTTTGGGCACAAGGAGTTCTTCCACAGCTTGGGGGAAACCGCCTTGTTCTCCCTTTCCGCAAAACCCGCACTAGGGGCAAAACCCCCCACTATCTCCCATTGCTCTTACCAGTGAGTTTGCAAAGTAATAACCCTATAAATAACTTTTTGTGTGGAATTTTGAGACAAAACAACATCTCTCCACTCTCAATATGGGGTTTCGTAAGGGGCTCTACCATAGACCCCTTACTACGCTTGGGTAGATGTTCGTAAACCTTGCGAATAACCACTCAGTTATTGCCATATTTTTTGACCTTTAAAGGGATAGACACACTTGGAGGATAAATTTTTGCCCAAGCCCATCCTTTGGGTTTCAAAACAATCTACCATCCTTTTCCCTTTGAACTTTTTAAATGACAGCATTCCCTGTTCGGGTTAATAATGTGCCTCCCTGGCTTTATCCAAACTGAAGGTGCCCCCAGGATGTTTTCTGACACAACACTTTTTTCCTTGCTATTAATATTTGGGCCCCTAGTTTCCATCAAAAATTTGGCATCACTCTATGTTTTATGACTTCGCTTTTCCGTGCAGGCGCTGACTGTCATCTTTTTAAGTTTTCTCTCCACATGCAGTCGACCGTGTTCCAATTGGGCCACCACACGTGGGTTAAATTTTTTCCAGCACTAAAAACCCACCAAAAATTTCTTTTACAGACGCTCTGCACTCCGATCATCCTTTTTTACCTCTATGGCTCCCGTATCCCGAACGTGATACAGTCAAGTTTCGGGGCCCCCTCTTTTATCGTAGTTATCCTGGAAACCTCACATTACCTCTCTGAAGGCAACTGTCCCCCAGCCGGCTGAACCTTCTTAAAACCCTTGCTCATCTTCATGGGGAGCTGATCGTCGAACCCTCCTTCGCCTACATTCCACCCTTATCTTATCGAAACTTGATTAGGGTTTGACCAGATCTATTCAGCGGCATCTCCTGCTACTCTCTCTAGCCTTAACCCCATTCATCACCAAGGATTACGTTTATGCCTTGGTGCTTTTTCGCTCTTTCCCCTGTCGAGAGCCTCTATGCAGAAGCGAACGTTCCATCCTTATCCGATCGCCGTGATGCCATTCCCCTTCGCTACTATGTATGCTCTCATGATCTCCGCAATCCTTCTATTTATAGATGGTCACTGATATTAGTAGACATTCTTTATTTTGTTCGCCGCCCCTGTTTACCTCCATCCCTCTCTCTTCGCCTTCATTCCCCTCTTGTCTTTTTCTCTTCAATTACCACCTTTTTATCTACATGTAGCATCTCACTTTTCCCTACCCCCCTGGGAAGTTCCAGCTGTCGAGTCTGTTTTTTTCTCTCTCCCTGCTTGAAAGCCCAACGTCTATGGTCCTTCCCGCTCTCTTTTTCTTTACCACTTTCCACTCTCATTCTCATGCCATTGCTGTGTACACAGATGGCTCTAAGTCTTCTGAGGCGTAGGATTCGCAGCAGTGTTTCCGGACAGCGTCGTACAAGGGCATTTACTATCTTCGGCTAGTATTTTACTGCTGAATTGTATGCCATCCTTACAGCACTTATCCGTATTGCATCTATGCCCGTGTCATCATTTGTGGTTGTCTCAGACTCCCTTAGTGCTTTACAGGCATACAGAAATTTGATACACCTCACCCCTTAGTCCTCCGTATCCAACTTTGGCTATGCCGCAAACTTTAAACCAAGCATAAAGATATTGTTTTTTGTTGGGCCCTGGGCATGTTGACGTAACAGGGCAATGAACAGGCAGACACTGCTGCGCAGTCAGCAGTACATGACCCACCAGTTTCATGTAGAGGTATTCCATTACGGACTATTTTGCTGCAATAATCTTCCCAACTTCACACCCATTGCAACAACGTTGGTCTACTATGCTCGCAACAAAATCAATCTATTAAACCGAGTAAAAGTTACTGGCCGTCTTTTTATCACCAGTGTCGAGGTTGGGAGAACTCCTCCTCCCGTCTTCGCATTGGGCCCTACCGTCTTACCATGGATATCTCATGAGAGGCGCCCTGCTCCTCTCTGTGAGAATTGCCAAGTTCCATTTTCGTCAGCCACATTCGTTGGACTGCCCACTTTATCAACGAGCCCCCAGAATTTACCTCCGTCGTCGTCTTCGCTCTCGCTCTCTTTACCTTCCCCCTTTTTCCCCTATGGGCCCCCCTTTCACCGATTTTCTCATTGAC
>NW_026505640.1:0-15670 GCF_026875155.1 Cherax quadricarinatus
CATTTTACCTTCGTAATCAGTTTTTTTTAATTTCTCCTTCATTTATTTTGTCTGCTTTAGTAATATGCACATTTTCATTATTTATAAAATTTTCATGTGACTTTGAAAGTCTCTGAGGGCAATTGGAAATATAAATCATTCCCTATAAATCAATCAATATAAATAAGGACATGGTTTATAGTTCCATGATAAAACAAAATATTCCCAATTGTCCTCAGAGATTTTTTAAGATATATGAAAATCTAATAAAGAACAAACCGGCACAAAATCGTGACTGACCAATGCACAAATAGCCGGCACTTAGGAGAAAGGATCTTCCGACGACTTTTCGATCCGACTTTGACCATTTACAAAGTCACACTAACAGAAAGAGGAGGAGCCAGTATATATAGGTCAGCTGGCAGGGACGGAACAAGAGAGGTGGGAGTAGTAGTAGTAGAGGTAAAGCAGGAAGTTGAAGTAGTAGTAGAAGTAGTGGTAGTGTAAAGTAAGGAGAGTGGTTGGTGAGACAAGAATAGAAAGGGGGAGAGACAGAGGAGGCATAGGTGAAGGTAGGAGCCAAAGGTAATAGGAAAGGAAGTGGTAGTAGTGGACTTAGTGAAGACCAGAAATAAGGAGCACTGCAGGAGAGCTAAGAGCCCACAAGGGGTAAGACCAAAAACACAGGGGGTTGGGGAGTAAAAGACAAAACACCCAAGGCAGAAGAAAAGAAACCCAAAACAAGAAAAAGAAAAAATAGGAAAGAAGAGGTAGACGGAGGAGAAAAAAGAATCAGGTTAAGTCACGTGTATTCTGAAGCTTGGAGCATTTGACAATATAATGGGAAAGGAAGGCGTCTACAGAGACAAAGACTAAGATTCAAACAAGGAAACCTGTGTATAAGAAAGGATTCAACAAGACGGCGACTGTGAAAGTTAGACGGAGGGTAGGGAGATTAGTTTATTAATCTCAACATCTCTCTCCTTTCCTTAGACTTCAAATTTACTTTTCGCCTGACTAACACCTTTCGCTCCAATGTAGTTCGTACCTCTCCCACTGTTGATACTCCTGGTGTCTACTTTATTTCTTGTTCCTCTTGTCCTCTTCAGTACTTTGGAGAAACTGGCCGCTCTCTTTCTGACAGACTCATGGAGCACAGAAGAAGCGTTGGGCTTGCCGACACCAACAGTCCTCTTTTCTGTCATGTTAGAGAGCACAGTCATCCTCCTGACTGATCTTCTGCTAAAACTGTCTACCCTGCTCTAACTTTCACAGTCGCCGTCTTACTGAATCCTTTCTTATACACAACTTTACTCGTATGAACCTTATTCCTGGCTTTGTCTCTGTAGACGCCTTCCATTTTCATTACATTTTAAAATGCTCCGAACTTCAGAACACACGTGACTTAACCTGATTCTTATTTCTCCTCTTTCTACTTCCCCTATTTTAATTTTTCTTGTTTTGTATTTCCTTTCTTCTGCCTTGGTTGTTTTGTCTTTTACTTTCCTACCTCCTCCCTTCCCCCTGTGTTTTTGGTCTTGCCCCTTTTGGGCTCTTAGCTCTCCTACAGTGCTCCTCTTTCTTGGCCCCTCAGGGGAGGTTCCTTGATGCTGGTGAGGGGCTCTTGATCTAACGAATTGGATCTGTGCTCCGGTTCCCTGAACTGACTCTGAATACCTTCCCCCCTTCACATGCGCTGTATAATCCTACGGGTTTAGCGCTCCCCCATGATTATAATAAAGTCTTCAGTACTTAGTACTTCCTTTCCTACTACCTTCGGCTCTTACCTTCACCTTTGCATCCTTTTTCTCTCCACCTTTCTATTCTTGCCCCACCAACCACGCTCCCTACTTTACATTATCATTATTTCTACTAATTCCACCACCAGCCTTATCTCTACCACTACTACTCCTCCCACCTCTCTTGCCCGTCCCTGCTAGCTGGCTCTATTTGCTATATACTGGTTCCTTCTTTCCTCTCTGTTAGTGACTTCGTAAATGGCCCAAATCTGACCGAAACGTCGTCGTAAGCTCCTCTCTATCCTAAGTGCCGGTTATTTGTGTAAAATCTCATAAACGTTGCCACAATAAAATAACATATTAGTTTAGTTGCACGTGTGTCTTTTTGCCTTTTAGTGGAATTGTGGTATGTCTCTCTCTTAACACCGTCAAGCAGGCTCCCACGTTATTTCTGAGCGACTCCAGGGTCACTTTCGACAACCAGACGGGCACAAAAGCCGGTTTTCAGTTAGCAGTGTCGGCTATTTAAGTTCGATTTATGAGTTATGTCGCATTACAGCTGTGATTTATGAGCTAAGCTGCCTTGCAGCTATGATTTATGAGTTATGTCACCTTGCATCAGTGATTCTTGAGTTATGTCCCTATGTATACAGGGTGTCCTGTGATATGCCTAGTTGGTGAGCAATATCTATAGAAGAGAGGCCAGTCTCTCTCTCCTCCAGATGATATACTCACGGTGGGCAATTTTGGCTTGCCTGCGATCCATAATATAGACGTGGCCGGTGTTGTTTGCCTGACTGTATTAGGAGTTATCACTCCCACAGTTATTACCATTTGAATCTACTTTCCAATGTGTATAACTTTTACACTCCATATTAGGCAAGCTCATGATATTCCTAATTACTTTCTTACGAAATAAGTAAACAGGTCGGAGGTATAATGACTTTTCTGTACTATATGTTTAAAAAATCAAAATTGTATTCGCTAGTGGAATGGTTGCTCAAAAAGCAGGACTACACATTCCACATCTATATCTGATTTACATAGGTTCAACATCGAATTGGTTTGCAAATAGAAACGATTAATCAAAAACCACTACATTAAATTCATGTTACAATACACCCATCATTATCTAAGCTGCTAATATAAACGAAAACATAAATATGCTTAAAAATAAACATACGTTACAAGCTGAGTAAGTTCATTCATGAAACCAGACTTTACTCCTCTGTTTACTATGTTTGAGTTGCCAGATATCATTTCTGCTCCACAGCGAGAGTCTGTAAACTTATTTCTCCACAGGTATACATATTACATTTTGATTAATTAGAATTTTATGACCACTGATACGGGCATGAGACAAGCACATGCCCAGAATCTTCTTATCTGTTTATAACAGTTACTTAAAAGTTCAGAATCTATATATCTGTTTGTGTATTGTAATTGACAGCAGGAATGGAAATGTTTGGTTTCTCTATACTTTATGTAAGTTGGTGTATCTATACATATACTGTGATTCCAACTATTGGCATGTACTTCATAACATACAAAGCTATATCTTAGGTAAATTTGCTAATTTGGAGGCCCTCATGAAACAAACTTGTGATAGGTGATGTGTCTTAAGTAGGACGCACACAGTTTCTTGGGTTGAGCCATTACCCAGTGGAGGGCGAAGCTCCACTCTGAATACTATCTTCATCTTGCTCACTTCGTTGTTTTTATGATTTGATTATAGCTTGGTGATGAAGGAGAGTGAAATTTGATTCGTATTATAGTTTGTGGATTTCTGTATTCACAAGGGTAAAAGTAGTAGAGAATAACTTGCTATGATTGGACTCGCTATGATCGGGTTGAGCTCTATAGGTCTGGGTCCCCAAAAAGGGTGTATCCCTCTATGATAATTTCCAGGTCCTCGAATATTTTTTTTTTTCGAAGACATGTTTTGGCAGATAAAGGTTTCGTGTCCCCAAGAGTTTGCCTTCACTCCATTTCCTCAGATCAAGATTCTTTTTCAAGATTTTTCCAGAAATGAAATTCGTTTTTAATACTTTATAAACCATACCCCCGGCCGGGATTGAACCCGCGGTCATAGAGTCTCAAAACTCCAGCCCGTCTGCATATGCAGAAATTGATGTCCTTAGACTTGCATAACCACTCTTGTCATCTCAGTCTCAGTCAAACTGACTCAGGGTGATTTCAATGCTTCACTTAAATACTTATCTTCTTCCCCTAGATTTGTTCACCGACTTTAATTTATATATACTTTTGTGAGGTTTTATTATTCTCATTTTCAGTGAGTGTAGTAACCACTCTGTTGTAAATTAACACATAAAATTAGTGGTATGAGGTGCATAAGATACATATTACAAGACGTGACCACGTAAATGACATTTAGGATTTATACAAAGGTAAAAATATTCATTCACTGATAAACGTTTTTTTTTCTCTGGTAAATAAAACAAAACATTACAAAGTACAATTTTATTGACATAATAATTTATGTAAAACTTCAAACATTCTTCAAGAATACATGTTAAGCATTTATGTACAATTTCAGTATTACGTGATTATACAGGTTTGTCTTCATGTTAAACGTTTAGTCTACATCATTAGGTATACACAGTGTTATACAGCTTTTCACGTTGTTTTTATAACATTTTTGATGGTAAGGTAAAGCTTATTCTAGGATACTCTTCTGTGTTTTAGGGAAATATAAGGGTGCCCATATCCTAAATATCTAGTTGCATCTATGAGGTACCTTTTATAGTCAAAGACGAACAAATCCATCTTTTTTAATCTTTACAGTACACACCCCTCAAGGAAGGTTCCTTGATGTTGGTGAGGGGCTCTTGATTTAGGGAATTGGATCTGTGCTCCAGTTCCCCGAATTAAGCCTGAATGCCTTCCACATCCCCCCCCAGGTGCTGTATAATCCTCCGGGTTTAGCGCTTCCCCCTTGATTATAATAATAATAATAATTTACAGTACACATTACCCCTTCACACTGCTAATGGACTTACATACAAATATCTCAGTATATCTAGTACAGTCAACGTAATCCCATAGCGAACATGAGTTAACAGAGGTATGAAATAGGATGGGATTCCCTTTGCTCTACTGATGTTTCACATATGACCTTCCAACTTTAAAGAATACATTTTGCCTTTAATGCTACCAATTTACTAATATTATAATGTATCACTTCAGATTTTAATAATCCTAACTCCATTTTCCTACAAAAATCATACAATGGATGATCTGTGGGGTAATTAGAGAAATCAATATATAAGAACATAAGAAACAAGGAACACTGCACCAGGCCTACTGACCCATGCGAAGCAGGTTCATTCCCCCCCGGATAAGCCCAATGACCCGCCAAGTCAGGTCACTACCACTTAATGAAGAAGCACGGCATCATATCTAGTAGCACAAGTTAGTCAGGTCCCACTCACACCCACCCACACCCACGCATGCAGTTATCTAACCTATTTTTAAAACTACACAAAGTTTTAGCCTGAATAACTGTACTCGGGAGTTTGTTCCACTCATCCACAACTCTATTACCAAACCAGTGCTTTCCTATATCCTTCCTGAATCTGAATTTTTCCAACTTGAAACCATTGCTGCGAGTCCTGTCTTGGCTGGAAATTTTCAGCACGCTTTTTACATCCCCTTTATTTATTCCTGTTTTCCATTTATACAGCTCGATCATATCCCCCCTAATTCTACGCCTTTCGAGAGAGTGCAGATTCAGGGCCCTCAGTCTATCCTCATATGGAAGATTTCTGATACATGGGATCAACTTAGTGATCCTCCTCTGTACGTTTTTCAGCGCATTTATATCCATTTTGTAATACAGTGACCAGAACTGTGCAGGATAATCTAAATGAGGCCTAACGAAGGATATATAGAATTGAAGAACAACCTGAGGACTTCTATTATTTATACTTCTAGATATGAAGCCAAGAATTCTGTTAGTTTTATTGCGAACACTAATGCACTGTTGTCTTGGTTTTAGGTTACTGCTATCCAGAACTCCTAAATCCTTTTCACAATGAGTAGTATTACGATCTACATTATTTAGTTTATATGTGGCATGGATATTTTCCTGTCCAACACTTAGAACTTTGCATTTATCTATATTAAACTGCATTTGCAACTTCTCCGACCATTGCATCAGTCTGTTCAAATCATCCTGGAGTGCTCTAGTGTCCTCATTAGAATGAATTGGCCTATTTTAGTGTCATCAGCAAATTTGCTTATGTCGCTATTTATTCCCTCATCTATGTCGTTTATGTAAATTGTGAACAACAACAGGCCCAACACTGAGTCCTGCAAAACACCGCTTGTGACGTGCCCCCATTCTCATTTCTCTCCAATTATGCAAACTCTCTGCTGTCTATTCGTCAACCATGCCTCAACCCAGGAAAAAATTTCTCCTATTCCGTGTGCCTTAAGTTTCCTCAATAACCTCTGATGTGGAATTCTATCGAAAGCCTTACTGAAGTCCATATACACAATATCATATTCATTACCATGATCTACCTCCTCAAACACCTTAGTGAAAAATTTTTGTAAATTCGTAAGACAGGAACGCCCCTTTGTAAAACCGTGTTGAGATTCATTAATCAATTTATGCGTATCAAGATGGCTACGAATTGCTTCGGCAATTATTGATTCCGTAAATTTTCCCTCTATGGAGGTAAGTCTTATTGGTCTATAGTTCGAAGCTAAGGACCTGTCACCTGCTTTGTAAATAGGTATTACTTCTGCCATTTTCCATTTATCAGGCACTATGCTAGTTTGCAGTGATATGTTGAAAAGATTAGCCAAATTTATGCTAAGTTCCTCTTTACATTCCTTTAACACCCTTGCAAACAGTTCATCAGGGCCTGGAGATTTGTTAGGTTTTAATTTCGCTATTTGTCTGAGGACCATGTCACTAGTTACCACAATCGTGCATAGTTTATTATCGTCCTGTTCTACGTAATCTATTATTTCAGGAATTTCACTAGTATTTTCCTGGATAAAAACTGAGAGGAAGTAAGTATTGAAAATTCCTCACATATCCTTATCACTGTCAGTGATCTGACCTGAGTTACTCTTAAGTGGGCCTATACATATAGTCCCTAATCTTATTTCTTTATACCTGAAAGAACTCAAGATTTCATGTCGTATTGTTCCAATCAATTTGTCTGAAGTTAAAATCTCCCATTAACACAATATTTTCATATCTAGATGCCTTATGAATTTCTTCCCATAACGGCTTACTGCACTCTCTATCAGGGTTTGGGAGCCTATAAATCACACCCAAAATAAATTTGTCATGACCCTCAAGAAATTGTAGCCAAACAGATTCTGTGTCTGATGTTTCTAATCTTATATCATGTCTAAGACAATTTAAATTATCTCTGACTTACATCGCCACTACACCACCCTTCCTGTTGACCCTATCAGTATGGAATAGTTTATAACCCTGCGTGTTGCATTCAGAAGGCATTTGTCTATCTTTCAAGTTGAACCAGGTCTCTGTTATACCAATAATACTATTTTACCTGCACTTGCAAATAATCTTACCCCACTATCTTATTTTTAGAGTCCTACTTTTGTATAGAAAAACCTTTAAAGGGAGTAGTCACCGTTGCCCTGTGCTATCTCTCTTTGTTTGTTGATAAATTTGATTTGTTTTTTACTAGCAACTTTTTTTGAATAATGTGTTTTAAACAATCCCTGAGGTATCTCGGAAATACTGCTGTTTTAAACCTTAATATGAAAGCTGTCTTTTTCCACAGACACCCAACCTCTATAATCTACATTTTTAAAGCCCTAGACAAGTCGTCAATCACCCCTCAATTGAATTGGTAATGCAACCCTCCACCCCCAGAGAGATAAACCCCCATCCTTGCATACATATCCTTTTTGCCATAGAATTGTCCCAGTTTAAATGAAGGGGATTGCAATTTCCCTTTGCAGTACATGTCAACCAGCAATTTTTTCCCAATTGCCCTAGACATCCATTATCCCCCACTCCCTTTCTAGGCAAGATGTACTATGACGGGGATCCCTCCATGAGACCTAACTATTCTATGGCTAACCTGTATTTATCCAGCAGTCCCTCTCTCCTGCCCCCCCAAGTCATTCCCCCAGCACTAAGAAGATAAGGGGGCTTTTTCGCATTCCCGCCATAATTTATCCAACCTGCGACTATGTCACCAAACCAGCTCCGGGAAGGCACACTCTCTGTCGACCTTTCGTCTCTTTTCAAAATGCACGGCCCATATATTTACTGGAATCGCCTACTATTAAAATTTTTTCCCTTTGTTTAGCGGGGGAATCTTTGGGGTACCTTTCAACCTCGCTAACCACGAATAACTCGTTTGGAAAACAGAGAATGTTTTCCTCCCTTTCACATTTCTCTATGAATTCCCCTATTTCCCTTTTCCTGAATGTGAACCCATTGCCAGTTAAAGGGGCTGCCCCCATTGCTGGGACTATTTCCCCTTACAGCAAAAATCCTTTCTCACACTACCCCCAAAATTCATCTATGCTAAGCTTCACCTCCTATTTTCCTCCTAAAGAAGTAGAAACTCCTTTTCAAAAACTTGAAACCCGAGATTCTAAAAAACTACAAAAAGCCCTGGGGCTTGGTAACAGCCCCTGCTAATCCAATAGCTTAGGCAAGTAGACCACCGTGACCATGACTTCACCTGTTAAAAAAAAGTACTGGTTTGGAATAAGTTGTGGATGAGTGGAACAAATCCCCGGGCAGTTATTGAGGCTAAAAAAGTTTTGGTTTTAAAAAAAGGTTTTAAAATACATGAGTGGGTGTGGAGGTTTTTGAGTTTTACCGACATTGTCTCTGGTTTTTGATGCCGTGCTCCTTTTTAGTTAAAGGAATGACTAGGTGGGTCATTGGGCAAAAACCCTGGGGGGGCATGGGCCTGTTCCACGTGGGGCAGTGGGCCTGCTGCGGGGTTCCTTTTTCTTTTTTTTTTGATGGGGGTGGGGGGTGTGAAATGGACCCACGTACTAGGGGTTTGGGCGAGTCCCATTCCCTTTTGTGACGTTTGACTCACTAGGGCAAAAATGGGTTAAACCCGGGGGGAGAATTGGAGCGCCTCAGATTGATGGGGTAGTTGTAGAAGTCGTGAAAAGGGCATGTAATTCTTTTTAATCAAGATACCAGAGTTGCGTGCCTGAAAAGTTCGCAAGACAGGGTTACAATACCGAGAAAATGAAAATTAAGACACTTTTTGCAAAAATCTGGTTATCTTTATTTTAAAAATTTCGTATCAGTGGGTTTATCAAAAAATTCTTGGACATAATTAAAAAGAGCAATTTTACAAGATGAGGGAATCAGTCCCTCAGCCCTTTGGAGGTGGGTTTTCAGCACCATGGTTATGGATTTTTGAACAAGGGAAGGAGGTTTGGGTTTTAAAAGGCTCAGTGAATAGGGGTGTGCAGACGAGGGGCATAGTCAATGGTAGGCGGGTTTTTCCCCCGGGAAAAAAGGTCCTTTTAGTTGATGGGCTAGTTGTAGAAGCCGTGAAAAGGTCATCACACCAGAAAAACCAACTTGGGACCATTTTTCTCAACTTCACAAACCTAAACACCTAATTCACTCGGCCCAGACTCAACACCTTCTACAACCAACGGGCCAAGGCAAACCGACACATTCTGGCAAACCGAGCCAGCTCTTATTTCAAATACATCTACCTGGCCCTTTTCAGGCTCTGATCACACCCGCCCCATCTTACACATCCCCTAAACCCTATCCTCATTCCAACCACCCCTTTCTTCCCCTACAAAAACGTGGGGGATGCTTTCAAAAAAACAAAAAGAAAATATTAACCTCCCTATGATAACAACAACCCATCTCTGCATCGTACTCAATTTGATCTACCCAGGACCCCCATTACAAAACACCAACATGCAATAAAAAAGAAAACTCAACCCTCGTTATTCCTTCAAACCGTCACTCGAAAAAAACTAATTATCTGCTCCACAACGCTTTCCCCTACAAAACACATAGTTTAATCAAGTCCGATTAGATCTCTTTCCCCTTGAAACAAAATTCTACACAGTCTAGACCAAAACCACAACAATCATGGTCACAACTTAAACAAGCGGACAAAACAGCATATCAAAAACACTAAAGCCTTCGGAACTTTTTTCAAAAAAAAGGGGCAAACTCCCCCCAACAAAATTTAAACACTCACCCAAACAAAAACCCCCATCTCAGACCCAGGTGCTACAAAATCTTCAAACACATTGGGGGAAAAATCTTCCCCCCCTCACCCACCCAACCCAACGTTATTCAACAATTCAGAAATTTTAACACTGGGAAACTGTACACGCACAAAAACAAACCAGATACCACATACATTAAAATCTCTCACCTCCTCCCAAGAACTCGACACTCCCTCACCAAAAACAGACATTAAAAACCCCCTCAAAACCCCTTTCCCCCCAAGGGCCCCGGTGCCTCTGGCCTAAAAACCCTTTTCCTAAAACACCTTTCCTGACTCTACATTACTGCCTACACAAACCTCCCCAATGCCTCCCTTGCCTCTGGATACTTCCCCTCCCTCTTCAAAGCTGCAAACTGCTATCCCCCTTCCTAAACCCAATAAAGACCACTCGACCCTAGAAACTATCGCCCTATCAGCCTCCTCGAAACTTGGAAAACTCTTTGAAAAACTCATCAACCATCGCCTTCGCAGATACCTGGAACACAACTCTCTACTTTCTGATGGCCAGTTTGGCTTCAGAACACACAGATCCACACAGGATGCCATTAACATCATTCTCAAATACATTCACATAAACACAAAAAAAGAAACGGGACACCCCTGGTTGCAAAAGACGTTGAAAAAGCTTTTGACACTGTCTGGCACCAAGGGCTAAAGTAAAAAACTCTGCACTAATTTTAAAACTGCCTCTCACTACTCGTAAACTCCTCTGCAATTTCCTAGACGGCCGTACATGAGAATAAAATTCCCAAAGGGTGTTACTCTGACTACTTCCACTAAATGCTGGAGTACCCCCCGGGATCTGTCCTCTCCCCTACCCTCTACAATTTTATACACTACGACATTCCAACACTGTTACCAAAACTCATCACTAGCCTAGCAGACGACATTATACAGCTTATCTCTCATTTTCCGATATAGATACACTCACACAAAAACACAAATGAGGTCGACAGGATAGCCATCTGGGAACAAAAATGAAGGATCAATACCAATGCAGCTAATCCAGCCCTTACATATTTTAACTACAGGAAACGTGATCCTCCATTACCTGTCGAGCTCAGAACAGCTGACACCCGCACTTACATCCCCATCACACAATCTGTCACTGTCCTTCTTCGCTTACACGGACACATTCACTCAAGACATGCAATAGCTAGTAAGGCCCTTGCGGGCCTCTACAACTGAAACATGCCTCCCAACGCACCAAACTACACCCTATAAATCCCTAATACGTCCTCTGATAACTTACTCTCCTCTAGCCTCTCTCTTGCAGCTAAAACGAACTTTCTTAAACTCCAGCGTGTCCAGAACAAGGGCGCTGCGCTGGGTGTTTGATGTCAGAGGGGAAGACTTCCCCACAAGCGAGTCTCTCCATGCCCAATTAGACACCCCTGCTCTGAATCTGTAACTGGAAGACGCTCAGTGACAGACAGATAGACAAACTTGAGACAAGACACGACAAATGGACCTCTCTCCTTGACGAAGACATTCGCAGACCCACAAGCCAACACAACCTTTGCTACACCTTGTATGATCCGCTCCTAACCCTATTTACAAATAACCTTGGATTTTTGACAGGTACCATTCTCTGACCCGCTTTCGCCTTAGCTTTAGGGTTAAGACATGGCTCAATTCTACACTCCTCTCTAGCTCTAATCTTTGCCTGTCCCGTCCTTCCCGTCACCCCACCGGAGTCTCAATAGAAGAGCCTGAATTTCTTTCTCAATATCTGTCCCCCGATCGCCTTCGCTGCTGGGTTAAGCCCTGGCTTTATTTCTACGACTAAGAACACTCCTCTCCAGCACTATTCTTCGTCTGTCCCCTCTTCCCCGCTCATCCCATTTGGGATCTTACCTGTACTACGTTCGTTAGTACCTGTGCTTCAGAATCTCTACAACCATGGTGCTGTAAACACCACCTCCAAGGCTGAGGGACTGATTACCTCACCTTTTGTATATAGT
This sequence comes from Cherax quadricarinatus, assembly GCF_026875155.1. Classification (NCBI taxonomy): domain Eukaryota; kingdom Metazoa; phylum Arthropoda; class Malacostraca; order Decapoda; family Parastacidae; genus Cherax; species Cherax quadricarinatus. The sequence continues at coordinate 11,935 of NW_026505640.1, forward strand.
TTTGTCTCTTTTCTAAATTTTGTCCAAGAATCTGTATTGATAAAGCCACTGGATGGCGAAACGTCTACAATAAAGATAACCCAAAGTTGCACAAGTGTCTTAACTTTCATCTAATGGAGTTGTCTTAAACTATCGCCTTCTCCTGATCGATATTCAAGTCCCCTTCGAAAAAGTCCAGTGATGTTATTTCAGTATACCCAGATTTTCTTCTTGGCTGAAGTAAGGAAGGAATTCAACCTCTCTTGTCCGGTAGGCTTCTGTTTAACTTCCTGTTGTAGACGGTTCTTTTCTTTTAGTCTGGATGCTAATTGTTCAGATGCTTGCTTTGACAGAGTGAGGTCACACATCAGATCACTGAGTTCTTCAGAGAATTGCCCGGGTTGTTGAAATGCTTACTTCATTTTCAATTACCTGTTATCACCTGTGTTCATCCTAAACCCTGAGTTTCTTCAACATCTGAAACGGAACGTCAGGCAGTGTTGTAAACACTAGTATGGAAACGTCTTCACTGTGTGGCACAGGTCTCCTTGCTCACTGTAAAATCGGTTTTCCAACTTGACTTTCTGATATCGATTGAAACATATACACTCTCCATACAGAAATAACAATCGTCATGGAAATTTTTCGTCTCTCTCTACACCATAGGCCTCCGAAGTTTAAACTTTTCCTTTGTCTATTTCTCCACTGTCTTTATGCATTCTGAACAGGTTTTGCAAATCATATATGGAGCCCAGATTTGTTCTCCAAGTGCCACTCCAAAATACGCAAGATAGGCTTGATTATACAAAATCTGTGATGTCTTTGTTTTCGCAAAACGTATTCACTACAGATGTAGCAAAATGTCTTGGGATTGTTTAAACAGACTCTTCGTGAAGAACTTATGTTTATCTAGAAAATAAGTATTCGGTTTTGATACAACTCCGTTTGTTAAATATAAAATCATTAAAAATACAATTCAAATTTTTAAATTTAAAAATATCTGTATGTGCAAATTGTCACTAGAGTCTGTTTGATAAACCACCTGCCATTTTCGAAATCAGCAACCCAAAAATACATTAAATACCTTCAAATATATTTGGCAACGAAATTTCAGTTTCTTCATTGCTTCAGTTTCGCCTATTTTTCAGTGAATTCTGCCCCTACAGACATGCAAATGCTAGTTATTAATTTGAATCTTATCAGTTGCACTAGAAAAGCTTTATGGCTACCTCCCCTCGCCAGGTAAACTTTGTACACCGTGCTGAACGTTGCTTTCAAATGCTAATTTTTGCCATTTGTTAGAAAATATAATTGCTAGTGTTCACTTTTTAAAATTGTTGTTTACCTTTCCTGACAAAGTTGTCTGACAGACAGCTGTCACCATAATATATAAACACCATGTTTTCGCGTAGCATGAGCTGGTGGTAGCTGCCGACGGAGGTGGGGAGATTGTGCATCTATCGTGCAAGTGGAGGTGGCAGACGTTAACGACAACGAACCGTATTTCCTGCATCCAGAGCCCACCGTCACGGTTATAGAGGAAGACGACCGTGACCTCCCACTGGTTATAGCTAAGGTCAGAATTTTTATTTAAAAAATATGTTCACCGTAGTGAGCGGCTACAGTATTCTCATGAGCGTCACGGCAGGGGAAATGTTATCTATGTTTTCATGAGATCCCTCCCACAAGATGGGTTTCTTACACAGATTGTGAAATCCGTCAGTCTGGGGTAGGTGGTCATTGTCAAATATTTCACTATGGCTATTTTGTCCATGAGACGCACAGACTCATTTTTTGAAGCGTTGTGCAAACATAAAAGAGAACTGATAAGAAGAAAAGAGTCTTAGTGGTGAATACTTATGCCTGTATGCTGGGTACTGTGTGCTGGGTACTGTAGGCCTATGTGCTGGGTACTGTATCCCTTTGTGCTGGATATTGCATGCTAGTGTGCTGTATATGTATACCTGTATGCTGCACTCTGTATACCTGGGGGTTGGGTGCTGTATAAAATTAAAATGCTGGGTGCTGGAGGCACCTAGGTGAAGGCTCAACACAAGGGCCCTGGAGAAAGTCTCCGCGCACCTTAGAGAAGGCCTCCAGAGCACGGAGTACATACACCACCAATTACTGTAACTAGTCTTCCATTCAAGAGTGTCTTTCCCAGAAGGCGAAGCGGATTGCAATCGCAGAGACCATAACAGCCTCTGCTGCCACTTGAGGGGAGCCTCGAGCGCCGGATTATTTTGTAAACACTGTTTTTAAAACAGGTAGAGGCACGTGACAAAGACCCAGGAGACCGTCACGGCCTGCGCTACACTTGAAAGGAGATGGCTCGACGGCCTGGCCCCGGGTAATGCCTTCTTCAGCGTTCACCCACACACCGGAGAACTCCGACAACTCAGGTGACTCTTGCGCTCTTTGTTCTTATCGTTGCCCCAGTGAGACGTGATGCTTGTGTCTTTATGTTTATGTGACTTGATGATGCTTGCGTGATTTGTTTGTTATGTAGCTTGATGTTTATATAATTTGGGATGTGACTCAATGAATTTGTGTGCCTTGAGAATTTTTGTGTGAAAAAACTACTCTTGTGAAATGATGTTGAGGACTTGGGATGCTTGTGTAGCGATGATGCTTGTGACTTGATGATGTTTGCGGGGAACGATAATGTTTATGCGACATGATGTTTGTAAAACGATGGTGTCTGTGTGATTCTGATACTTGCGTGACTTAAAGATATTGTGACACTTATGTGTTGTTTTATGAGGTTTGAGTGACACTGATGTCTGGATGATCATGTTTGTGTGACTTGGTTTGTGGGGAAAATTTATGTTTATGTGACGATGTGTGTGTGTGTGTGTGTGTTGTGTGTGTTGGGGTGTGTGTGTTTTGTGTGGGTTTTTTGTGTCTTGATGAATGTGTGATGAAGATGTTTGCGAGACTTGATGAGATTTGTGTGACGATGTTTGTTTCGACTTGATGAAATTTGTGCGACGATGATATATGTGTGTCTTGATACTTGTGTGACGATGAAAGTTTGTGTGATGAAGTCTGAGTGACGTTGTGTGAATTGATGGTTTAGAAAAACACGTAAGCAAACACTATGACATAAATTTATTAGAAAACGTTTTGGTCCTGGGACCTTGATCACTTCTAACATACAGAGGTAGAAACCAACTTGTCGGTATTTATTACCAAGGTTTATACCATCTCGTGTGACTTGATGTTTGTAAGACTTGGCGATTGTATGACTTGATTTTTGTGTGATTTGAATGTATGTGTTGACTATATGTTTACTTGATGTTTATATGATCTGAAGAACTGAGACACTTATGCAACATATGGGAATGGAAATAAATGGTATAAAATACCGACACAATGGAAATATAAACACATATGCAGTTTAATGTGATCCTTTATTGACAACGTTTCGCCCACACAGTGGGCTTTTTCAACTCACAAACAGATCTGTAGATGAGTGGTTCAAAGAACCGACATGTTGTTAAATTAGACACATGTGCAACTCTTGGGTATCTGTATAGATACCCAAGAGTTGCACATGTGTCTAATTTAACAACAAACAAATCTACTTGGGGTGTATGTATAATGTTCGCCAAGACCATAGTCCTGGCACGGGTCCCAATCTTGCGATGACCCGTCTCTGGCACCCGATGGAGAAAGGTTTCCACAATGATGCGACGCATGCCGCTCAAGCGCCCTTCTGGTCAGTTCAACTGGTGCATCTCATAAGCGACACCAT
>NW_026505641.1:0-15246 GCF_026875155.1 Cherax quadricarinatus
CAATGTCAAAAAAAAACACTTCAAACAGTCCCCAAAGAACTCCAGAAAAACAACTTTTACTTGATACTTACTAGCTTTTTCTTCCAACCCTTAATTCTATCATTGCTCCACCCGGGTGAAGTCTACCTATTTCTCAACCCCACCCCAAAAACTGTTTGGTTTTCCCCACTCACATTTAACCTTTTCCCAAAAATTTAACCCACTTTTTATTACTCCCCTCCACTTTTCACACCCACTTCCACCTTTTTGGGGGGAAACCCATTTTTCCCATTGTCGGGCCCCCAAATTCCCCTTTGGGGGGTCGAACCCCACTTCCCCTTTTGGGGGGGTACACCCACTTCCCACCGGGGTTAAAACCCCCCATTCCCCTTTTTGTTCACCAACCGCAAATAATACCTTAATATTTTATTCTTGTTTGATCCTATAGGCCACACCCCCACTCCTTATACCATTACCCCTTCCCCCACTGATTTATTGATTTTTCCAGAAAATGCCTTTTAATTTTTAAATCATATTATTTTTTCCCAAATCTTAAATGATATTTCCGTAAAACTGATAACAATTTTTTTTTAATTTATTTAAAACAGTTCATCAATCTAATTTTCGTAAAAAAATGTAAATTTTTTAAAAAAAACCCAAAAGTGGGGGTTTTGCCCCATTTTTAAAACACTTTAAAATTGTTTGATCCCACATAACTCTAAACTCCACCTGGTTGTTTCCACACTTTTTTTTTCAAATGAAAAAAAGACACAAACTTCTCTGGGGGCTACCCCCCCCCCCCCAAACTTTACGTTAAGTTTTTAACCAAAAACGCAAAACCCCAAATGTGAACTGTATTTTTTAACATTTCCCCCCCCAATTTTTATTTTTAGTTAAAAAACATTCAACCCTTAATAAATAAAAAAACCTTGTCCCCAAAAAAAAATGAATTTATTTTTCCCCATACATTAAATGTTATTTTGGTACAAAAACCCCCAAAAATTTTTTTTAAATTTTTATAAAAAAAGTTTACAAAAAAAATGTTTTTATATTAAAATATATTAAAAGCTTTAAAATTTTTAAAATTATCAAAATTTTTACAAAAATTAAACAAAAAAACTGCAATAATTTTCCACATGTTTTTTTTATGTTATCAAAATCTTACATACTTTTCCCCTCCTTTTCAATTTAAAAAAATTGCAAAACACAGACTTCCCAAACATCTTAAAACTATTCAAGTTTTAAAATACAAACAATATTACCTTTAAAAATTAAAAAAATAAAAATTTACATTAAAATTAACTTATTAACTGTCACGGAATTTAACACACTTGTTTTACATATACAAAAATTAAAAAAATATTTTTAAAAAATTCTTTTTTATTACATTTTCAGAAAATTTTTAATTTCTTAAACTAATTGAAAATAAAAATTAACCCCTAATTTTTGCACCCCCCTTGCTTTGGAAAAATCACACGTAAACAAAAAAATTCAATTTTTACATTTAAAAAATGAACAAACCCATAAAAACCCAAAAAACATTTAAAAACAAAAAGATTTTAAAACCCACACATTAATTTATTAAAAAAAAAAACCACAAGTGAAAATTCATTAAAACCGATATAAAACCCACTGAAATTCTTTATACCGATATAAAAACCATACATGTAAATTCATTTTGAATCAACAACAGTGTTTCTTTCCCCATATAAAAAAAACATGTAATTCATTAACCGTTAAACACCACTACATGTTAATTCATTTCCTAAAACAATCATGAAATTCATTATACCGAAAAACCCCACTACAGTGTAATTCATTATACCGATATAAACACCACTACAGTGAAAATTTCATTATCCGATAAAACACCACTACAGTGTATTTCATTATACGATATAAACACCACTACATTTTAATTCTTTTATCCCGATATAAACCCCACTACAGTGAAATTCATTAACCGAAAAACACCACTACATGAATTCATTATACGATATAAACACCACTACAGTGAAATTTTCTTTATCCGATATAAACACCACTACAGGAAATTCATTAAAAAGATATAAACCCACTACAGTGTAATTTTTTTTTTTTAAATTTTTTTATTTAAAATCGGTCAAAAATAATGGGTACAAATCAATATGTAACAAGATACAGGCAGGAAAAATAATCAACTGTGACTACACAGTACTGAAGAAGCACATATATAATGACGAACGACTGCTGCCTCAAACAAAACCGCTTTAGTACTGTGCTTCACATAAAAAGGTGGTCATAAACAATAATAATATTATAAAACATATACACACAATATATAAAAAAATTTAATATATATATATAATATAAAATATATAATAAAAATATATATTATTATATATATATATATATTATATATATACACAATACACATACATACATATACACAACATAACAACACCCACCCAGTAAAGCTTACACCCCCCCCCCCATGAAAACGTGCCACTTTCACCTTAAAAACAGTGAAAAAACTTTTAAAACATACACATTTGCAAAAGCATTTAAAACTTAATGACTATATAAATAACAAAATCCAGCCAGCTAAAGGGAGCACTATAATACAAGGATGTCTAAAACCTGTGGCTCCATCCACCATAAAAAAAAATTCCACCCCCCCCTAATACCCTATGGTAATAATTTATCGTGCACGGTGGGGGGTTTTTAAGACACTACCGCGACATTTTCACCCCCCCCCAATGCCTAGTAACTGTGTCTGCCTCCCAACTAACCCCAACAGTTCTTGATAGAAATTAGCTCTTATATATCCCCCAAAAAAACACCTATATACATAAACCCCAAAATAAAAATAAATTTACAATTTTTCCCTCCTGCAGACAATTATTTACACTGCGGAGAAAACATACATCACATCCTACAGAGAAGGACAACATTAGACTCAAAAATTTGACTGTTATCACAGACCTGCTATTGCAGAGATACTTAAACTCCTACCCCCCCCCCAATGAAAAAAACCTGACCAGTTTCACCGGCTAAAACAAGATCAAAAACTCATTCATTTGAACATATATAATGAAAATGTAAAAAAAAAAACATCTTAACAATTATAAAAAAAACACCCCAGCAAGATCTTACATTTATACAAACCAAAACGTTCCACTATTTAAAAAACGGTATGAAACCTCATTATTATACAAGTTACATTGCTCATAATGGGTAAAACAGTAAAAATTACGGTTAAAATTCTTAATCTAACATGCTTATGCCCTTTTTACAAAACAAAAGGGAATCCTTAGAAAAAGTTATAATACGGGTTCCAATAACACCAAGACATTACTTGAAAACACATTGAAATCACCTCAACATCCTTTCCTCACACAACCCACACACACCCCCAACTTTTTCCCCTCTGCAACACACACAACCCCCCCCCGCCTGGGAAACCCAGCCCTTCTTGCCCCTGCCCACTTTTTAAAAAGACCATAAATCCCTCAAAAAAAAAGCCCCCTGTACCCTCCGAGAAATCCCCTCCCCCCTCCAAATTTTTTTATTTTCCCTGTTGCGAAAATTTTGTTCTAAAAAAAGGATGCTGCTATGGCCACCCTTTAAACTTTCTCCCCCTTTTTTCCCCATTGCCCAGATATATACACAAAATTTAAACCTTTAAAAGAAAGCCACTCCCTTTTAACCTTTACCCCCAACCCCCCCTACATCTAAACTAAGCGCCTCAAACCGAAACCCTTTCCCCCCCCCAACCGGGTTACTTTCCCAAAACCCTTTCCCGCACCCAATCCCCCGGGGTTTCACAAAAATAAACTACATGAAAACTGATTCAGCTACCCCACAAACCTGAAACCCCAAACCCCCCCCTCCCTTATTTTGCCTATTTCGTAAAACAACCCCAGACGGCAATATTCCGTGAAGGAAACCTATACATTACCTCCTTTCCCCGCGGGGCCCCCCCTTTTTTTTAAACGGGGCCCTGCTACATCGGGGACACCCTTTCCCTTGCCACTACCCCCCCTAGGGCCAATCTTTCCCCTCCATGGGCCCTACCCCATGTTTTTTTTCGGCTCTCGACCATCATCAAAACCAACAACCCTCACCTCTCTCAAAAACTTTTCCCTTCCACCACTCCAAGTCCCTGAGCTCCCCCAAACCCCCCACCCCTTCCCCCGAGCCCTTAGCAAACCCCCTTTTTTCATATACAACTTAAAACCCTTTTTTCCAAATGAAATTAACCCCAAGCCCCCCAAGGGGCCCCGGAATGTTACCACCTCTCTTTCAAAAACCCCAAACGCCTCCCAACCCCAGATAAAACGGAAACTCTGTCAAAAATCTCCGGACATCCCCTACACCAAAGGGGCAAACTGCCCCAAAGCCATTTTTACTGTACAAAAGACATTGACCCAATGACCCTCTGGTGAGCGTAAAAGTTCGGCCTCAACCTGACAATCTTCCCAATACCCTATACCACCCCTTTGAAATTTTTCTCCCTCCCATCTGAGTTACCCCTATACACAACTCCAAAATTTTCACCCGGGCCACGACACTCCAACTCACCCCCCCCACCCCCGCCCCCGCCCCTCCCCTTCACCCAAAAATCATGAGCTTAGTTTATGCACATTTAGCCATACCTTTTCCTCCCAAAAAACGTCTTAAAATCTCTCCAGACCCTCCAACCCTCCCCCCACCAAAGGGCAGTTTTGTCATCAACGAACCCATGATACTGGGACCCCACCTCGAGTCCTCCCTTACCCCCCCCTTATCACCTTTCCACTGCCCTAAAAAAGGGTTCGTAAACACAAATAATATTTGTGACAACGGGGAACCTTGCCAACCCCGGCCCATTTTCACATGCAACCCACCCCCCATTTATCTTACACACATCCCAGCCCCCATATAAAAACGTGCCCAATTCACAATGTCCTCCCGAACCCTTGCCACTCCTGTTTTTCCACAGAGCCCCTTTCCCACACGTCATATCCCTTTTTTCCAATCCAACCAATCCCCACGTTTTCCCCCTCTTGGGACTCTCAATAAACCTTCTAAAAACCCCATGCCCCTCATACATTTATCTCCCCCGGAATCCCATATGACCCCCCACTATTACCTTTCCCAAAGACCTTTTTTTTACATTACCCAAAATTTTTGCAAAAAGTTTGTAGCGCACACTGATGATATCACCCGGGAATCTCTCACTGTCACTGACTTTTTAACCCTTTGCACCAAAACACTTTGCTGTCGCCCGCAAAATCCCAACGCACCCCCTCTTTTTTGATATTTAAAAAATTGACCAAAAAAAATTTTAATACTCCCCATCTGTATGTAAAACTCCCCCAGGCAGCCATCTATCCCCGGGGCCTTACCCCTGCTCATACCATTAAAGCCGGCCCCACCCCTTTTCCCCCACAAAAAGGCCCCTTAATGTTCCCTGTCGTCCCCCTTTCCGCACACTCCGCACCCATCCCCCTGTTCTCTTAAAGCCCCCCTTTTCACGCCCCCAACTCCTCATATGTGCCTAAGCCAAGAATCAACTAAAAAAACCCCCCAAAACCCCTGTTGTCACCAAATCTTGTCCCTCCCTAACCCCCCTATGTCCCAAAAACTCTCAAAACCCCCCATTTCCATTCAACGCGCCGGGGGGGCCCCTGCCCTCGCAGACACACGCCGATGGTCTATCCCCCCACATGCCTCCTCAAAACCCCCCTAAAACCCTTTCCGCATCAAACCTCTCATTTGCACTTCCCTTGGCGTTCCTTCACTCCTTTTATGTCAGCCCCGGGGGCCCTCCTCCCCCCTTCCCCTCTTGATACCCCTTAACGCCCCTCAAGATACCTAAACCCAAAACCAAAATGATTTCGTGCCTCCCTTCGGGGATAAACTCTCGAATCCTCTTTTTTCCCCGTCAACCCACCATCTCAACCACCCATTGACTTCCATCCCCCCCCATAAACCTTTTCCCCCATTGTCAAATAGGACCCCCCCCCACATCTTGAAGCAACCGAACTTCAATTTCCAAAAACTCTTTTACCTGTTCGGCAGAACCCTCCCACCAAATCCACCAAAAACCTCTATGATCAAAAAAAAAACATCCAAACCCCTTCACTCCGCACCACAGCTTTCCTTGCACGTAATCCTTCCAGCCCGGGGGAGCATACCCCCCGCCTCACAAAGGGGGCGCCCTCCCCGCCCCCCCCCCCCCCCCTACACCACCAACCCCACCCCCGGGTTTAAAAAGGTCCCTCGAACGCCAGAACAAACCTGCTCCCCTAGGTTTTCCCCTCCCCTTTCGGCGTATAACGCAATTCCAGTCCCCCCCCACCACAGCTAATGCGGGAACGACCCTTTAAATGATACACCAACACTTCATACAACCCATTTTCCTCGACTGTCCCCTCCGCCGGCCAAAACACACACAAAAGACATCTTTTCTCTTCCCCCTGTCCCATCCCCTTTATAACCCCCCCCTCCCCCCCTCCCCACAAGATGTACGTAAACGGCTAGCCTCCCCCACCAAAATAGCCCCCCTCCTTTTAATTCGTTGAGTGTGCCGTAATACCCGTATACCCCTCAATCATCAAAAACAACCCGGCTTGTGGTTTTGGGTTTGCACAAAAACACATCACACCAACCAAGAAAATTTATGAAACCATTCACATTTCCCAAATTTTTCAGCCATTAACATTTATAGAGGACCCTTGAAATTTGTCAATGGAGGTTTTCCTTTACGTATTTGCACCACCCTTTTTCCCCTTCCCCTTTACCCCTTGATCTTCAACACCTTTGTGATCTGCTTTTCACATGCCCCCTTTCCCCCCTGACCCCCCGGGCCATGCTCAACCCCTTTACCCACACCTTTTTTTCCCCAACGCTGTGCCGGGGTGAGCACATCCACACGTCCACGTCCGAGGCACTGCCCCTCTTTCCTGACCCCGAGCCCTTTTTTCCCCCCCCTCCCCCGGAAACCACCCCCTGCACTTCCGCCCCCACCCCTGCCAATTTTCAACCCAGCCCCAACCTGGGTCTCGACATGCCCCCCCCCCCCACCACCTGGAAACCCCAGCACTCCAGGGGACCACAAGCCCTCAACTGTGACCCTCCTGGGGTCCCTAACAGGTCTGGAGGACTGAATCAAGGTACCTCCCCGGCCCGTCCTCACCCAGTGACACCACATCTTCGTTTCCCCCGTTTTCCTCCCGGCATGCATGCTCTCTCGAAGAGTTACCAAATTTTTCCCCCCCTCCTCCCTCCCCAAAAGGAAAAAAAAAGAAGGGGAATAAGAAGGGAGCCTCCCCAGCCTCCCGCCGCCTTGTTTTAAAAGGAAAGACTAGGCCCGCCAAATCCAACGGTTTCCCCCAAACCTTCTTTTGCCTTCCTTAAAAAATTGGAAGGGGTCCCTGTTTTTAAAAAAACTTCCTTAAGCATCCCCAATAGACCCTTCCTTTTTTTCCCCGTAAGAAAACCCAAACCTTTTAAACCCCTGGTCTTCTTTGAAAGGGAATTTTATCTTTAACCCCTTTTAAGGGGGAAAAACTTCCTCAGGGATTTCCCCTACACCCCTTAATCCATGTCCCATATACATTGCAAAAATTCCAAAAAAGCCCGTTTGGCCCATAGCTTTTTGGGAACCCCTTTTCCCCCTGATAAGGGGAAAAAACTGAGCTAGGGGCATGCAGCCCCCGACCAAATTTTTGCCGCGACCCCCTTTTTTGCCCTGGCATTTTTAGAAAAATTTCACCCAAAAACCCATATCCCCGTCCCCCAAGTTACAAAAAGATTATTGGGAAAAAAAAAAAGATGGGGTCCCCAGATTTGCATGTTTTATAAAGGGCCACAGATAAATCAGAACACTTTTTAGGTGTAAGTACGTAAGTAAAATTTAGAGGGGAACAAAAGAATGGAAATTAGCAAGAGACAGAAAAGGGGAAACAGTAGCGAAAAGAATAAACAAAGGCTAGTGAGAGACAGTGGGGCCCCTTTTTATACGCGGGTTGGGTTTCCCAGGGCTACCCGGAAAGCAGACCGCCAAAAAACAAAGCCTTTTTTTTCCACTTACAAATCCATAAAAATGCCGATAGTTTCATAACATTAAAAGTTTACAATAAAAATAGGTTTAAAAAACAAAAAAAAGTAAAATACCCACAGTACACTCATTATTTTCCTCAAAATATTCGTACTCCTAAGTAGGGCAAAAGGTGGTAGTATTACAAAAGAAGTTAGGTGTGGAACCCTGGGGCCCCAACCCCCACTTTAAAATATCTACGACGATGTTTAAGCTCCATAAGTGATAAAAAGCCTTTTCAGTACCTCATTTTCCCTTTTTAAAATATTTGTAGTTTTAATTTATTTGAAAGCTGAAATTTATTGTAAAAGTGGGGGGGTGGTATGTGGGAAAGGGAAGCTGCCGGGCCACCCCCCAACATGAAAACAACAGAGATGCGTCTTTTTATGACGTAAACATTATACAAACAAACCAACGACGGGCGGGTAAAACCCCGCGATAAGAGACTCAAAACCCAGACCTTTGCTTAGCATTTGTGTCAAGTGGTGCCATGCAAACCCTTCCTATGGGGGAAAAAATAACTAGTTGGACAATTTTATTGTGGCTACGGTTTTTTGGGGGGGCTAACGCGAGGCTGGAGTTTTGAGACTCTCTGATCGCGGGTTCTACCCCCGCCCGTTTTTGGGTTTTTGTTTGCAATTTCATTACTTTTCGTGAGTCATTCTTAAACCCCACCTCACATTGGTACAAATTGTCTCCACGTGGTAAGTACAATAATTATTTTTATTATTATTATTATTATTTTTAAATTTTATTTTATTAAAAAATCCCGGTATTCTCCCGGGCCCCGGGACTTTTCCAGTGTGGCCCGGCCTTGGCTCCCTTTTTTGGGAGGCCCTGAGACCTAAGTTCCCAGGGGAGGGGGCACAAGTACCCCCCTTCCTTGGGGGACCAACTGTCCCCGGGCCTAACCACAAGCTGGGCCCTCGGTTTTGCCATCCGCGCCCCAATGGAATGACATTTGTGGCTTAAGTCGGGCTCGGGCACCTACCCTACCAGAAGGCTGGACATGGCGTCGTCTACAATAAAAAAACAACACTTCCATTCTCATTAATTTTTTGAAGGGAAAGATGCTGTGGCATTATTTTTTTTTTAATTTTTTTATTATTATTTTTATTTTTATTACAAATTTTATTACAAGTTATTATTATTATTTTCATAATAAAAAAGAAGCACTAAACCCACAAGGATCGTGAATTGCTATATATAGAGTGAAGGCATGCGAAAGGAATATTTATACATGTATACAGTTATTCCCCAGTGTTTGACTAGAGAAAACGTAATTCTTCCGACACTCCTACAAAGGCCCTCTGTAAACAAATTTATATTTATATCAATTTTTTATTCTGTGGGTGTATTGTATAAGTTTATATGCTATGTACGTGTTTCTTATATAATTTTTGAAAAAAAATATCATAGATGGTTTAAATGGAAATTTTTTATGTTAACGCAAAATAAGACATTTAATGTCCCCAAGAGAGATTATTATTACCTAGTATTATATGGCGTCATGAGCATAGAGATTCCAGTGATTTTAATGTGTACCTCGTCCAGCAAAATTTGTGTAAGTATAATTTAGGATCAGGTACACATAAGCATAATTTTTCAGAGTACATATGAAATATTCAATAACTTTAACAATTAAAAATTATGGAAGTTTCCAGACATAATAGTTTGTGCTCACGGAGAATATAAAAAAAAAGGGTTGGGCGCTCCGTATTTAAAAGACTGCTTACGTATAGAAAATTTTGGTCATACTTGAAATCACTGAATTAGTGGAACGCCGAAAGGCGAAACGACTTTAAAGCAGGGCGCTACTGTATATACAATGAGGTTGAAGAGGTATGGAGTAGATTTAAGAATGTAGTGTTAGGACGTTCAGCAGAAGTTTATGTTACAGGAAAGAAAGTGCGGGAGGGAAGAAGAGCGGCTGGTGGAATGATCATTAAATTTTTTTGAGACTAAGAAAAAAATTTGGAGTGGAGATTAAATAGTTGGGGAAAGCCAAGGAAGAGAAGGGATTTGACAGAAACAGGAGACAAGAGTTATTGGATGGAGAATTAGAGGTATTGGAAACATGGAAGAAGTATTTTGAGGAGCGGGTTTGAATTTTTCATGAAAATAAGGAAACTGTGATATCGTTCACTGGGCAGGGAAGAAATATCATCTTGTAGGGGGTAAAGAAGGTCCAGATGTGAGTGTGTGTGTGTGGAGGGGAGGGTACTGGAGGCAGTGGGTAGAACGAAAGCGGTAAAAGCAGTTGGGATTGATGGGATAAAGACGGAGATGCTAAAAGAGGTGGGGATATGTTTTAGAGTGGTTAATGCTTTACTTTAATAAATTTATTGAAAGGGGTAAGGTTTCTAGGAACTAGAAGAAAGCATACATAGTTCCTTTGTATAAAGGCAAAGGGAACAAAAGAGTGTTAAAAATTATAGGGGAATTAGCCTGGTGAGTATACCTGGTAAAGTGTAAGGTAGATTTATTACTGAAAGAATTAGGAGTAAGAAAGAAAGCAGAAATGCCCCAAAGAAAAAGGAGGCTTTAGGAAAGGTAATGAAGTGAAGCCCAAGTGTTTACAGTGAAACATATAGGTGAACAGTATTTAAATAAGGGGTAAAGAGGTTTTTGTGGCATATGTGGATTTGGAAAAAAAATATGATAAGGTGGATAGGAAGGGGGGCAATGTGGAAGGGTGTTGCAGATGTATGGAATAGGAGGAAGGAAGTTGCAGAGTATGGAGTGTTAGTTAGGGTGTTTTTAAAATAAAGGGAAAATTAAAAAAAAAACATTGGAATTAGTAAGGTAATGAAGATAACACAAATATTAGGTAATGAAAAAATTGGAATAGAAATTGGAGAGAGGGAGGAGTATAGAGGAAGTGAATGTGTTAGATATTTGGAAGTAGATGGTCAGAAGATGTGTCTATGAAAGATAAGGTGAATCACAGAATTGATTAAGGGAAAAAAAGGTGAGGTGTGCTCAGAGGAGTCTGTGGTAATAAAGGAATGCTATCCCTTTAAAGCAAAGAGAGGAATGCATGAGAGTTTTAACTATACCAAACAGGGCCAGATTGTAAGGGGGCAAAGGGAGCAACTGTCCCAGGCCCCCCGCCAGAGGGGCCTCCCGACAAAATGTAATAATAAATAACTAGTTTAATTATTAAAAGGTATATTACAAATATAAAGCATGTAGGGGCATCAGAAAATTGAAAGAAAGGGTGCCCTGCACCCTCTCTCCCTTTGAATAACTTGACTTGACTTAAATTATTTTGGTCAGCATCAGTTTAGAGGTAAATGACCAGACCATGAGGTCAGAGGTGAACAGGGTGCACATGTGGAGAAATTTTCTCCAGGAGGGGGGTATCAGCCCCCTTCAGCCCCTTCAGCCCCTTTCAGCCCTGAGGGGCCCAGCCCTCTCAGAAGGGGCAAGTGTCTGTTTACTGCTACAGTGAGTAATTGATCACTGATGTCGTACGAGTATGCGACGTGGTCAAGTGACCGTGCTCTTGCAGTGCAGTGTTGCAAAGTGTAGTTTAATAAGAGACAGTACATCTCTTACTTTAGCAGGACAATTAAGGAAAATCCTGCTCCCTCTTTATTACCATAGTAAAGATAGTGGACATTGTTGTCTATGCTTAAGACAGCAAGAATCAAAACATTCTGCTTTACTTCATCGAGGAAGTGGCAAGGAAGCAAAGTACTAGGTCAGCTTTTTCTTTGTGCTAGGGGAAGTAAACGGCATGGGGCGCTGTGGCGTCTTCAGATTACTTTTGACTCTACTGAGAGTGACACTGACGCCAGGATAACCAACAAAGAACAACGATCTGTGCGTTAGTGTGAACAAAGTGTCTCACAAAACACAATAAACACTTAAGAGAGTATGATCAGCTTCTCTTGTGATAAGATTGTGAACAATTAAAGACAAATCTTGTGGAACGTAGTGTACCAGTGTGCGTTTCCTAGACAATGGAAGACGTGGACATCCAAGGGACATTCAGCTTCTATCAAGTCACCGACACCTGTTGAAGGTGTGAAGAACACCATAGCTCATGTTACATGAGCAAGGTATGTTACGAATTTCTTGTAGTACGGGGGACTGCGCAGTACTGAGTCGCAAGGAGTTGTGTAATCAACCTATAGTCGGCGTAAGGTGTGGACTTTTGAGTCCAAACAAGTATGTATTTTGTCAGCCATCAGTGAATGAAATATGCTGACATAACACCCCTAGGGGTAATTTATAATCTTACAAATTATAAATCTTTACAGCCCGTTGAAAGATGGTTTCGACAGCTTCTAGACCTCGTCTGCAGGGGCGGCTGTGTAGACGATTTGCTGTCTTTTATCAGCTAAGTGTTCACTCTATTTATATTTATAAATTAAGCTTAGCTGGTAATGCCATTTCTCAACAGCACATGTGAATGTGTGTGTGTGTCTGTTTCTGTGTCTGTGTCTGTGAGGTAGCTATTGTATGTAATGCTTTGATTGGCTATGTCGAACTCAGAAGGGCTATTTCTTGTTAGTCAGTGTAGAGGTCAATGACCAACAAGTGAATTGGTGGTCTGGGGCTAAATATGTGTCTGTGTTCGTCGACCACTTTTAGTGCTAGGGACTGGTGTGGGGCAGTGGAGTCCATGGTTTAGATCTGTGTGTTGCTAACAAATGTTTGCATATATCATCATTTTGCAATTACATTTTACACATCCACAAACACACACACACACACACACACACACGCACACACACATACACAAGGGGACACAGCTGGAAGTTGAAGACACAGATGAATCACAGGGATGTTAAGAAGTATTTCTTCAGCCATAGAGTTGTCAGGAAGTGGAATAGTTTGGGAAGCGATGTAGTGGAGGCAGGATCCATACATAGCTTTAAACAGAGGTATGATAAAGCTCACGGTTCAGGGAGAGTGACCTAGTAGCGACCAGTGAAGAGGCGGGGCCAGGAGCTAGAACTCGAACCCTGCAACCTCAAACTAGGTGAGTACACACACACACAACACACACACACACACACACACACACCACACACAGAGTGAACAGCTAGCCAGAAAGGGGATATATATATATATACATACATATACATAAATATATATAAGCAGAGGTGGGGGGCAGCAGTAGGCCTGAGGGAGTGCACCGCCATAACAGGCTGGGTGTCATCACAAATAAGTGTGTACTTACCAAAGTGAAGTGTAAATTATAAAAGTAGCAGTATACAAGTGATAAGTGTGGTAAATGAGGACTCAAAAGGGCAACGAGATAAGTATAGCGAAGAAGCAGCGGCGGAAGGGCGAGGTGCACGAGTCATCGTACAGCAAGCATCGTACAGCGAGCATCGTACATCAGGCATCTGGATGGACGTCCCTCTGACCAGTAACGTACAAATCACCTGTTTGTGGTTGGGGGAAGTCTGAGTGATAGAGCCGGCCCAGCGGTCACTGGTAACTCGATATCTAAACCTGCTCCAGAGCGATTATCATACACACAACACCTAGCAGTAGTAGGAGATAAACTTTGTTGGAATAAGGATTAAGCAGGAGGATTAAGTCGTGGCTAATGGGACTACAGCTCTGACAACAGTTTCGAGAGATAATGGTCTAGGACCAAGACAGTACAATCTGAGAAGCAAGTACTGGGTACAAATGTAACTATTTCAGTGTTATGGTATCTCATTAGTATTACGGATACACAGAAGTGAATTGTATTTCTGGGACATATAAACAACTGACGTGCTCACACACACACACACGCGCGCACACACATACACACTCGGGGCCAGGAGCTGGGTCTCGACCCCTGGAACCACAACTAGGTGAGTACACACAGCTGATCCTTGGAATTTGACCGCCTCCCCCACAGACCTCTTACCTTTCCCCTCCCTCGCGTTTCTCCCTCTCAATACCCTCTTTCCCTCCTTTCTCCCTCTCTCTTTCTCTCCCTCTCCCTCTCTTTCTCCCTCTCTCTACCCTTTCTCTCCCCCTCACATTTCTCTCTCTCCCCCTTGGTCTTATCCCTCACCCCTATACTCTCTCCTCTCTCTCCCTCTTTCTACCCTTTCTCTCTCCTCTCTCTCCCTCTTTCTACCCTTTCTCTCTCTCCCCCACACCCTCTCCCTCCTCTACACATGTAGTAAAAGGTAGTACATAACTGGGTGAAAGAATGACTTGTTAACACACGCTAGTATTATAATTATTAGAACTACTCTCAGGGTTAGTGGTATCTCATTAGTATTACGGATACACAGAAGTGAATTGTATTTCTGGGACATATAAACAACTGACGTGCTCACACACACATACACACGTGCACACACATACACACTCGGGGCCAGGAGCTGGGTCTCGACCCCAAAACCACAACTAGGTGAGTACACACAGCTGATCCTTGGAATTTGACTGCCTCCCCCACAGACCTCTTACCTTTTCCCTCCCTCGTGTTTCTCTCTCTCACAGCCTTCTTCCCTCCTTTCTCCCTCTCTCTCTCTTTCTCTCCCTCTCCCTCTCCCTCTCTTTCTCCTCCTCTCTACCCTTTCTCTCCCCCCTCACATTTCTCTCCCTCCCCTTGGTCTTATCCCTCACCCCATACTCTTTCCTCTCTCTCCCTCTTTCTACCCTTTCTCTCTCCTCTCTCTCCCTCTTTCTACCCTCTCTCTCTCTCCCCCACACCCTCCTCTAGCCTTCTGTCTGTGGTAATAAGAAGTAAAAAAAAAAAAAAAAAAAAAAAAAAAAAAAAAAAAAAAAAAAAAGTGGCCTTAGAGGATGGAAACCCAG
Source organism: Cherax quadricarinatus (assembly GCF_026875155.1). Lineage (NCBI taxonomy): Eukaryota > Metazoa > Arthropoda > Malacostraca > Decapoda > Parastacidae > Cherax > Cherax quadricarinatus. The sequence goes on from NW_026505641.1 coordinate 14,828, forward strand.
AGATCTGGTGGGACGAACAGGGAGGAAAGACTGGGAGCTAGAGCTCCAAAAAAGGGAGGAAGAGTGGGGAAGGAAGATAGTAGAGCTTGGTAAGAAAATGGAGGAGCGGATAGCTGAAGAGTGCAGGAAGTGGGAAGTACAGGTCTTAGCAGCAGAAGCTAGGATACAGTGCTTAGAAGAGAAACTGCAAAGCCTGAAACAGATTAGAGAGACAAATGACAATTCAGGTGTGACATCAGGAATTCAAAGTCAGGCGCAGACAAGGGGATGGTAAGCAACAACGGAGACTGCCGAGCATGAAGGGCCCCATCAGACCCACGTGGGGCCAGGGAAAAGACGACGAGCACCTAAGATCAAACGACAGGTCCGAAAACAATGAAAGGGATGCTATATGCAGAGATTCTAACAGCCAACTTTCA
>NW_026505642.1:0-17131 GCF_026875155.1 Cherax quadricarinatus
TGTATGTTTCTCTTCTAAATTGTACTTTTCTCTCCTATCTAACTGTTGTCTCTCTCCTGTAGGGGGCCCCAACGAGTTTATTAAAGAAAAGTCCCCATAAATTTATTCAGCCCCAATTTCCTGTGATAAACTTTAGGGTTTTATTTAAACTTATTATTAGGTATAAATATCCGCAGAGTTCTAATGACGTGTTATTAGGTAAAAGAACATGTGTGACTAATGAGAAGAATATCTCATTAATTGAACATGTGCCCTTTTACCTGGTGTATTGTAGGTAATTCTAACAAGATTATTACTACTAACTAATTCTATAGGTAGTAGGTTGGTAGACAGCAACCACCCAGGGAAGTACTACCGTCCTGCCAGATGACTGTGAAACAGAAACCTGTAACTGTTTTACATGATGGTAGGATTGCTGGTTTTCTTTTTCTGTCTCATAAACACGCTAAGATAACAGGGATATCTTGCTACTCCTACTTACACTTTGGTCACACTTCACAGACACGCACATGCATATATATATATACATACATCTAGGTTTTTCTCCTTTTTCTAAATAGCTCTTGTTCTTTTTTATTTCTTCTATTGTCCATGGGAAGTGGAAAAGAATCTTTCCTCCTAAGCCATGCGGTGTGTATGAGGCGACTAAAATGCCGGGAGCAATGGGCTAGAAACCCCCTTCTCCTGTACACATTTACTAAAAAAAGAAGAGAAAAACTTATAAAACTGGGTTGCTTTTAAAAGTGCGGGGGATGTAGTGCGGATGACAAGAAACAGATGATTGCTGATGTTATGAATGAAAAGAAGTTGGATGTCCTGGCCCTAAGCGAAACAAAGCTGAAGGGGGTAGGAGAGTTTCAGTGGGGGGGAAAAAAATGGGATTAAATCTGGAGTATCTGAGAGAGTTAGGGGCAAAGGAAAGGGGTAGCAGTAATGTTAAATGATCAGTTATGGAAGGAGGAAAAGAGAATATGAATGTGTAAATTCAAGAATTATGTGGATTAAAGTAAAGGTTGGATGCGAGAAGTGGTCATAATAGGTGTATGCACCTGGAGAAAGAGAGAAATGCAGAGGAGGAGAGAGAGATTTTGGGAGATGTTAAGTGAATGTATAGGAGCCTTTGAACCAAAATGAGAGAGTAATTGTGGTAGGGGACCTGAATGCTAAAGTAGGAGAAACCCTTTAGAGAGGGTGTGTGAGGGAAGTTTGGGGTGCCAGGTGTAAATGATAATGGGAGCCCTTTGATTGAACTTTGTATAGAAAGGGGTTTAGTTATAGGTAATACATATTTTAAGAAAAAGAAAGGGTAAATAAGTATACACATATGATGTAGGGCGAAATGACAGTAGTTTGTTGGATTATGTATTGGTAGATAAAAGACTGTTGAGTAGACTTCAGGATGTACATGTTTATAGAGGGGGCAAAAGATATATCAGATCACTTTCTAGTTGTAGCTACACTGAGAGTAAAAGGTAGATGGGATACAAGAAGAATAGAAGCATCAGGGAGAGAGAGGTGAAGGTTTATAAACTAAAAAGGAGGCAGTTAGGGTAAGATATAAACAGCTATTGGAGGATAGATGGGGTAATGAGAGCATAGGGAATGGGGTCGAAGAGGTATGGGCTAGGTTTTAAAAATGTAGTGTTAGAGTGTTCAGCAGAAGTTTGTGGTTACAGGAAAGGGGGTGCAGGAGGGAAGAGGTGCGATTGGTGGAATGATGATGTAAAGAGAGTAGTAAGGGAGAAAAGGTTTGATATGAGAAGTTTTTACAAAGTAGAAGTGATGCAAGGAGGGAAGAGTATATGGAGAAAAAGAGAGGAAGTTAAGAGAGTGGTTTAAGCAATGTTAAAAAAAGAGCAAATTTAGAGAAGTGGGTGAGATGTTATCAACAAATTTTGTTGAAATAAGAAAAAGTTTTGGAGTGAGATTAACAAGTTAAGAAAAACCTAGAGAACAAAAAGGATTGTCAGTTAAAAATAGGAGAGGAGAGTTATTAAATGGAGAGTTAGAAAGGGATTGGGAAGATGGAGGGAATATTTTTTAGGAATTGTTAAATGTTGATGAAGATAGGAAGCTGTGATTTCGTGTATAGGGCAAGGGGGGAATAATCTTGTAGGATGAGGAAGACCAGTTTGAGTGGGGGGGAAGTTCGGAGGCAGTAGGTAAAATGAAAAAGGGGGGAAAAGGCAGCCGGGGTTGATGGGGGTAAAAATTTGAAATGTAAAAGCAGGGGGGGATTAGTTTTAGTGGTTGGTCAATTATTTTAATAAATGTAGGAAGAGGGTAAGGTTGGGTTCAGAAGCCAGTTTTTGTTTTAAGGGCAAGGGGGATAAAAAAGGGTGCAAAAATTATGGGGGATAAGGTTGTTTTGATTTGTATGGAAAGGTTTTAATTTTTTTAAAGAAAAAAGATAAGAAGGGAGAATTAGTAGCAGTAAAAGGAGGCAAAATAGGGGGGTGTGGGAAAAGGTGTTTAAGGAAAAATAAGGAAAAAGAAATTTAGAATAAGGTTTTAAAAAGGGTTTTTTTTGGCAAAAGGGATTTTGGAAAAAAAGGGTTGGGGCAGGGTTTGGGGGGGAAGGGGGGGCAAGTGGGCAGAGTGCAAGTTGGGGGTGTGGGGAAAGGACAAAAAGCATGAAGTTTTTTTTACGAGGGAATGGGGCCCCCAATTTTAAAGGTATGTAGGAAAGGGGGAAAATTTTTTTCCCAGTAAAGGTGGCCCTTTAGACAGGATGTGTGAGTCACCGTGGTTGTTTAATATATTTATAGATGGGGTTGTAAGGAAGTAAAGCGGGGGTTTTGGCAAGAGGGCGTGGGTTAAAAGATAAAGAATCACACCAAAAAATGGAAGTTGTCCAGTGCTCTTTGCTGATGACACTGTGCTTTGGGAATTTGAAGAAAATTTTCCCCAGAATTGGTGGATGAATTGGTAGGGTGTGCAAAAAAGAAAATTAAAGGTAAATACAGAAAGAGTAAGGTTATGAGGATAACAAAAAGTTTAGGGATGAAAGTTGAATATCAGATTGGAGGGGAGATAGGGGAGGAGGTGAATTTTTATTCAATATTTGGGAGGGGGACGTTCAGCGGATGGGTCTTTGAAAAGTGAGGTAATCATAAAATTGATGGGGGAAAAAAAGGGATGGTGCACTTAGGGTCTGGGGAGACAAGAATTTGTCCTTGGAGGCAAAGAGGGAATTTTGAGAGTATAGTTTTACCCAAAGCTTTATATGGGTGTGAAGGTGGGTGAAATGTTGAGGAGGAGAAGGTGGAGGCAGGGAGATGTCATTTCTGAGGGCAATGTTGGTGTGAATATAATGCAGAGAATTCGAATTTTGGGGAATTTTAGGGGGGTGGGGGGATTACCAAAAAATGTTGCCCAAGGGCTGGGGAAGGGTTTGTTGAGGTGGTTCGGACATGTAGAGAGAATGGAGCAAAACAGAATGACCAAGAGTGACAGCTGTAGGGGAAAGGGAAGGCGGGGTAGGGGTCCCTAGAAGGGTTGGAGGGGGGGGGTTTTAAAGGAGGTTTTGTGTGGAGGGGCTTGGACTTCCAGCAGGCATGCGTGAGGTGTTTGTAGGAGTGAATGGAGAAAAAAGGTTTTTAATATTTGACGGCGTTGGAGTGTGAGCAAAGTAAATTTAAAAGGGATTCGGGGGAAAACCGGGGCAGCCGGATTGAGCCTGGGAGGGAAAGTCCCGGCCTGCACTCTGAAGGGGGGGTGTTAATTTTGCATTTAAAAAAAATGTAGTGTAAAGCCCCTTCTGGCAAGACAGTAGGAGTGAATGATGGTGAAAGTTTTTCTTTTTGGGCCACCTGTTTTGGGGGGAATCCCCCGTGTAAATTTTTAAAAAAAATAAAAAAAATTTTTTTCCCCCAAGCCCTAATATGCGACCCCAAAAATGTATACCTTTTTTGGTCAAATTAAATTTCAAATTCAAAGTTTATTCCTAAAAGGATTACAATGCGAGTTACAAAATTTGGGTTATTGTGTGGTTTCTGTAGAAAAAATGATTAAGGTTTCCACTAAACCCTACATGGCTAGGCATTTCGGGCAGCTTTTTTAATTCTTTTTTTTAAAATATTAAAAATTAGGGGTAAGTTGGTTTAGGCAAAAGTGACTAAATATTTTTGTGAGTTTGGGAAATTTTAAAATGCTTTTGTTTTGGCCAGTACTAGTTTCAGTTTGGGTACACAGGGTTCATTATTTTAGTTGAGATTAAAATTTCTGTTTATGGTAAATGGGCAGTGAGTGTAAGTGTGAACCACCAGGTGGTATTCGTGTAGTTAGTTGACGGGGTGTATCAGGGAGATAAGATGTTTTCTAATGGTAGCTTTGAAGGTGATGAATGTGTCTGCAGTTCTAGAGTTCTCAGGTAGGGTGTTCCAGATTTTAGGGCCTTTGACATACATTGAATTTTTGTAAAGGTTTAGTCGGACACGGGGAATGTCGTAGAGATGTTTGTGTCTCGTGTTATGCCTGTGGGTTCTGTCACAACTATCAAGCGTTTTAGGTCAAGGTTGATATTGGAGTTTAAGGTCCTGTAGATGTAGATTGCACAGTAGTAAGTGTGGATGTACTTAACAGGGAGTAAGTTTAGATCTATGAAGAGTGGGGGGAGGGGTGTTGCCAGGGATGGGATTTAGTGATTATTCTTACTGCAGCTTTTTGTTGGGTTATTATTGGCTTTAGGTGTGTTGCTGCAGTTGATCCCCAAGCACAAATAGCATAGGTGAGGTATGGATAAATAAGTGAGTGGTATAGTGTGAGAAGGGCATTTTGCGGCACGTAGTATCGTATCTTGGAGAGGATTCCAACCGCTTTGGATACTTTTTTGGTTATGTGTTGGATATGGGTGCTGAAATTCAGGTTATTGTCAAAGTATAGGCCTAGGAATTTGCCCTCATTATGTCTGGTAATTAGTGTTCTCGATCTTAATGTTAATTTGTGCATCTCCTGCTCTGCTACCAAACATAATATAGTAGGTTTTGACAGTGTTAAGCGTAAGTTTATTGGCTGTCATCCAAGTCGATATTTTGAGCAGCTCCTCGTTAACAATGGTGTTGAGGGTGGCAAGATTAGGGTGAGAGATGACATAAGTCGTGTCGTCAGCAAAGAGAATGAGTTTCAGGTGTTGGGATACGTTTGGAAGATCATTGATGTATATGAGGAAGAGCAGGGGACCAAGGACACTTCCCTGCGGAACTCCAATATCAAGTGGCCGTGTTGTTGATGCTGTGTCTTTAATGGTGACATACTGATACCTATTAGTAAGGTAAGATTTGAAATAAGCAAGCGCATGGCCTCTTATACCGTAATGGTCAAGTTTGTGGAGTAGGATGTCGTGGTCTACTGTGTCAAAAGCTTTTCTTAGGTCAATAAAAATTCCTAGTGGATATTCCTTATTTTCCAATGATGTGTAAAGCAGATCTAGCATTTTTAAGATTGCATCATTAGTGCTTTTATTTTTCCTGAATCCAAATTGGCAGGGGTTGAGTATGTTTTGTGCTATTATAAATGAATATAGTCTCCTGTGCACGAGTTTCTCAAAGATTTTGGATAGCAATGGTAGGTTTGATATTGGCCTATAGTTGTTTAAGTCTGTAGGGTCACCACCTTTATGTATTGGTGTAACCCTTGCCATCTTGAGTAGTTTCGGGAAGGTGCTAGTTTCTAGTGACTTGTTAAAAAGTAATGAAATAGCATGCGAAAGGACATGGGCTGCTCGCTTGTACAGTAATGGTGGGACATGAGACAGATTCCCTGAGTTATTTTTAAGTGACTTTATAATCTCGGTGACTTCCGTGGGCTCAGTTGGTGCAAGATAGAAGGAATTTGGAAATTCCGATCTAGGTAGTCCTTGGCATGGGCATTGGTATGTGGGATTTTATTGGCGAGATTAGATCCTATGGTTGAGAAGAAGTCGTTTATCTTGTTAGCTGTGTCAGTGGAATGTAGTGGTGTTTCATTAGGTTTAGTTAGGACAATGTTCTTGGTTTTTTTTCAGAGTGAGAGTGTTTTCCAGGTCTTTTTTATATCTCCTCTAGTGTCTGTGAATCTACTGGAGTAGTATAGTTGTTTGGCTTTCTTTATTACTTTGGTGAGAACTGATGAATAGTGTTTAAGAATATCTTTGTGTATTAAGCCCTGTCTATATTGCTTTTCATATTGGTGTTTCTTGTCAATGGATTTCAGAATGGTGCTGGTTAGCCATGGGCAACCAAGCCGTTTGTTTGTGATCTGTTTCGTTTTTATAGGACAATGTTTGTTGTATAGTCTAAGTAATTTGTTAAGTATTGTATACCTTTTTTATGTCGGTATTGCATACCTTTATGTGTCTAACTCCACACCACTAGGCTGGCTATTAACGTGTAACTACACACCCTCTTTTTTTCGCCTCAAGACCTCTCTCCGACCCCTATACATATCATGTCTTGTTCTCGGTGTGAATTGATAGCCTCTGGTGGGCGAAATGTCTTCAAAATAAAAATGGCAAAAGCCTGCATTGAATGTATTATTTACATATTGTCGATACACTCTATCATTATATTGCCCTGCTGGCTGTCAGACACAAGATGGCCTGTCAGGACACTGCTTGTTCTGCTGTCCAGTTAACATGAAAACTTCTAATGCACATAGGGTAACAGAAGCAAGGGTCCTATACAGTATAACTGAAATGTCATTCATAACCACTCTCACAATAATGAAGACTGCTGTAGATCACTAAATCACTGTCTGACCACCTATAGTCCCATTACACCTTCAGTCCCCTCACCTCGAGCTGGCTTCTGCTACAGATCTCGCTCACTCAGTCTTATTTGAATTCAGAAAAAAATAAAAAAACCCTGTGAAAATTCATGGCAGAGTATCTGGTAAGATACCGTTCATGTGTGTGCAGCGGCTGGCACTGATGTGGAGCAAGGAAAAGTGCCACAACAACGCTCTCAGTCATGTCATTTACAGGAGCTTATTGTTGATTTTCATGAATTCTGCACATATACTTACTGTCCTGTCACAGACATGTTAGTTAACGAATTGTACAGGCGATTTTGAAGCAACTGATGTTGCATTCTGAAGGGTACATCGTCACTGAGTCCTCAAGATGTTTCATTTCTAGAGAAATCTTGCATTCCAGAGATGGCATTTAACTATGTTAGTGTCAAAGAGGAAAATTAAAGTGTTAAGCTTCATCAAGTGTGACATCTTAAGAAGAAAAAAACCACAACAGAGTCACACTGTCACAACTCCTCGTGGACCTGCTACCATGTTCAGTCTGTACCGTGATGCTGACACTGATTTGCATAAGCTGGTGTGCATCACCGATTTTGCCAGTGAATGTGTATGTAGTTTTTTTCTGCCTGCGACTAACAGGAGGAACAGCAATAGTGAGAGTAGAATAAGTGATATCGTAGTTACATCTATAAACTTGAAAAGAACCAAAAGTATGAACATAGAAAGTATCACTGATACTTTTGTTTCCAACCACAACAAATAGACAACCTTGTTTTAACTTGTCAGTTACCCCGAGTCTTTCACTAGAAAGTAGAATGAAACAATTATAATCTTCCTAAATATCGATTCTTTAAGGTTTGGCGCTTAATTTTATTATTATTATTATTATTATTATTATTATTATTATTATTACTATTATTATTATTTTCCTGTATATCATTACATTAAGGTCATTATTTTGATGACAAGTTATATGGCGACGTAACTTCAAACAAATATTGTTCATATTCTCTAATATGATGTTTGTTTACTCTTATAAAGAATTAATATAAGAATCTTTAGAAAACATCGCTCGTTTAATTGATCTGTAATATACAATCTGAGAAAAATATTGATCTGCAAGCGCAGGTCCCTCTAATCCCCTCCAACCAGCTACCCCCTCCAACCAGCTACCCCCCTCCAACCACCTACCCCCTCCAAAAAGCTACCCCCCTCCAACCACCTACCCCCCTCCAACCACCTACCCCCTCCAACCAGCTACCCCCCTCCAACCAGCTACCCCCCTCCAACCACCTACCCCCCTCCAACCAGCTACCCCCCTCCAACCACCTACCCCCCTCCAACCACCTACCCCCCTCCAACCACCTACCCCCCTCCAACCAGCACCCCCTCCAACCAGCTACCCCCTCCAACCAGCTACCCCCTCCAACCAGCTACCCCCCCTCCAACCACCTACCCCCCTCCAACCAGCGACCCCCCTCCAACCACCTACCCCCCTCCAACCAGCTACCCCCTCCAACCACCTACCCCCCTCCAACCAACTACCCCCTCCAACCACCTACCCCCCTCCAACCAGCTACCCCCTCCAACCACCTACCCCCTCCAACCAGCAACCCCCTCCAACCACTACCCCCTCCAACCACCTACCCCCCTCCAACCACCTACCCCCTCCAACCAGCTATCCCCCTCCAACCAGCTACCCCCTCCAACCAGCTACCCCCTCCAACCACCTACCCCCCTCCAACCACCTACCCCCTCCAACCACCTACCCCCCTCCAACCAGCTACCCCCCTCCAACCACCTACCCCCTCCAACCAGCTACCCCTCCAACCACCTACCCCCCTCCAACCAGCAACCCCCCTCCAACCACCTACCCCCCTCCAACCAGCAACCCCCTCCAACCAGCTACCCCCTCCAACCAGCTAAACCCCCTCCAACCAGCTACCCCCTCCAACCAGCTACCCCCTCAAACCACCTAAACCCCCCTCCAACCAGCAACCCCCTCCAACCAGCTACCCCCCTCCAACCAGCAACCCCCTCCAACCAGCTACCCCCCTCCAACCAGCAACCCCCTCCAACCAGCTACCCCCCTCCAACCACCTACCCCCTCCAACCAGCAACCCACTCCAACCAGCTACCCCCCTCCAACCAGCTACCCCCTCCAACCAGCTACCCCCTCCAACCACCTACCCCCCCTCCCAACCAGCAACCCCCCTCCAACCACCTACCCCCCTCCAACCAGTTACCCCCCTCCAACCAGCTACCCCACTCCAACCAGCTACCCCCCTCCAACCAGCTACCCCCCTCCAACCAGCTACCCCCATCCAACCAGCTACCCCCATCCAACCAGCTACCCCCATCCAACCACTACCCCCCTCCAACCAGCTACCCCCATCCAACCAGCTACCCCCTCCAACCAGCTACCCCCCTCCAACCAGCTACCCCCCCTCCAACCAGCTACCCCTCCAACCACCTACCCCCCTCCAACCAGCAACCCCCCTCCAACCAGCTACCCCCCTCCAACCAGTTACCCCCCTCCAACCAGCTACCCCACTCCAACCAGCTACCCCCCTCCAACCAGCTACCCCCTCCAACCAGCTACCCCCATCCAACCAGCTAACCCCCATCCAACCAGCTACCCCATCCAACCAGCTACCCCCATCCAACCAGCTACCCCTCCAACCAGCTACCCCCATCCAACCAGCTACCCCCATCCAACCAGCTACCCCATCCAACCAGCTACTCCCAATCCAACTAGCTACCTCATCCAACCAGCTATCCCCATCCAACCAGCTACACCTCATCCAACCAGCTTTCTCCATCCAACCAGCTATCCCCATCCAACCAGCTACCCTTCATCCCACCAGCTACCTCCATTAAAAAAGCTACCCCCATGTAACCAGCTACCCCCATCCAACCAGTTACTTCCATCCAACCAGCTACCCCCATCCAACCAGCTACCCTTCATCCCACTAGCTACCTCCATTAAAAAAAGCTACCCCCATGTAACCAGCTACCCCCATCCAACCAGTTACTTCCATCCAACCAGCTACCCCTCATCCAACAAGATTTCTCCATCCAGCCAGCTACCCCATCCAACCAGCTACACCCATCCAATCGACTACTCACATCCAAGCAACTACCCCCATCCAACCAGCTACCCCCATCCAAGCAGCTACCCCATCCAAGCAGCTACCCCCATCCAAGCAGCTACCCCATCCAAGCAGCTACTCTCATCCAAGCAGCTACCCCCATCCAAGCAGCTACCCCCATCCATCCAACCAGCTACCCTCATCCAACCAGCTACCCCCATCCAACCAGCTACCCCCATCCATCCAACCAGCTGCCCCCCTCCAACCAGCTACCCCCAACCAACCAGCTACCCCCATCCAAACAGCTACCCCCATCCAAACAGCTACCACCGTCCAAGCAGCTACCCCATCCAACCAGCTACCCCCATCCAACCGGCTACCCCATGCAACCACTACCCCCATCCAACCAGCTACCCCCCATCCAACTAGCAACCCCCATCCATCCAGCTACTCCTCATCCAACCAGCTTTCTCCATCCAAGCAGCTACCACCATCCAAGCAGCTACCACCATCCAAGCAGCTACCACCATCCAAGCAGCCACCACCATCCAAGCAGCTACCACCATCCAAGCTGCTACCACCATCCAAGCAGCTACCACCATCCAAGCAGCCACCACCATCCAAACAGCTACCACCATCCAAACAGCTACCACCATCCAAGCAACTAGCCCCCTAAAGTCCCACAATAAAATAATCTTGGCGCAGCTCTTGGGTAGTATTCTCACACACAACACTTCTTACACATAGGTGTAAATACCATCGATATTTGAGACAAACACATCATGACTGCTTGAGATTAAGGGTGAAAGAAAGATGATTACTTGTTAACGAACAACGTGAACTGTTCCAATGTTTTTATAAACCATGAAATATATCAGTTTTTCTTTCGAAAACTGAGGTATGATGAGCCAGCTCAATATACTTCAACAATTCATTCATCTTAATCTCAGCCGATGCTTATTTAAATAATTTATAATTATTATCTTAAATTATTCATGACTTAATCGAGAGTTTTTTTTATATAAGTGATAATGGTTTTAATAGGCAATTTAATTTGAGTTGCTGCTTGACATGTCATAATTGACGTTAAATTATCCATGAGGAGGGAGAGAGGTTAGTTAAGGTTAATATCTATATTATGTACCCCATACCCATGGTGTGGGTGGTAGTCAAAAGATTATAGAGGTACATAATGGGTCCAGGGACTGGACCCCATAGTTTTGATAGATGAACAAGTTACAAAGGTAATGAACTTTTGCATGTCTATATCTGGTCACAATCGTGACCAAGTTACAAAGTAACGAACCCGTCACACTTTCACACCAGGTAACAACTGTAATGAGTTATTAGTGCAAATATTAAATGGGTCAAACACACACACATACACACGTACACACACACGCACACACACACACACACACACACAACACACACACACACACACACACACACACACACACACACACACACACACACACACACACACACACACGAGGCACTAAACTACAGACCTGTCTCTCTGACATGTATTGTGTGCAAAGTCATGGAGAAGATTATCAGGAGGAGAGTGTAATAAAGTTGGTAGAATTACCGACAATATGTAAAGTAAAAGGACACAAGTGCAACTAATGTGACATTTATTGTGGCAACGTTTCGCTCTCCAGGAGCTTTATCAAGCCATTACAAACAATACATGGACACAGAGGGTATATAAAGGCTCAGAGTGAGGTGAATACTAGTGAGGTACCATTTCGATGTTCACTAGTGGTAGTAGTAGTAGTAGTAGTAGTAGTAGTAGTGGTAGTGACAAAAGTAATACAATATGGTAGAGCAAATAATTCGTACATGAGTAAAAGGATATAAAATCTATTACTTGGGTAACATAAAAATAGGTTGGACAAATATAAACTGGAATGAGGCAGTTTGTTTCAGTGTTCACTCTCTGTGCTTTGTGTAGTATAACAGGAGAGACTATGTGATGGCAGGGTTTACTGTTTTCAGGAGGATTCTTGCTAAGACTTCGGAGATGGTGAAGCTGCCGTTGTTTTGTTTAATTGTATTCGAAACAGCGATCAGTGCTGATTCGAGGCACTTGCGTCTGCGGAAATTAGTTTCTTTGATCACTAATTGGGCGTCTCTGAATTTCATGAGATGATTGGAGGAATTTCGGTGTTGTACACAGGCGTTGTTCAGGTTATCGTTCCTACATGCGTAAATGTGTTCATTGAGGCGGGTGTCGAGGTTTCTGGCTGTTTCACCTACGTAAATCTTGTCACAGCCTCCACAGGGTATAGTGTAAACTCCTGCATTGACTGGTTCGTGGTGCTTGGATTTTGTCCTGGTTATATCCTCTGAGCCTTTATATACCCTCTGTGTCCATGTATTGTTTGTAATGGCTTGATAAAGCTCCTGGAGAGCGAAACGTTGCCACAATAAATGTCACATTAGTTGCACTTGTGTCCTTTTACTTTACAGGAGGAGAGTGATCGAACACCTGGAACGGAACAAGATTATAAATGAAAACCAGCATGGGTTCATGGAAGGCAAATCTTGTATCACAAACCTCCTGGAGTTTTATGACAAGGTAACAGAAGTAAGACACGAGAGAGAGGGGTGGGTAGATTGCGTTTTCCTAGACTGCAGGAAGGCCTTTGACACAGTTCCCCACAAGAGATTAGTGCAGAAGCTGGAGGATCAGGCGCATGTAACAGGGCGGGCACTGCAGTGGATCAGGGAATACCTGACAGGGAGGCAACAACGAGTCATGGTACGTGAAGAGGTATCACAGTGGGCGCCTGTGACGAGCGGGGTCCCACAGGGGTCAGTTCTAGGGCCAGTGCTTTTTTTGATATATGCGAACGACATGATGGAAGGAATAGACTCTGAAGTGTCCCTATTCGCAGATGATGTGAAGTTGATGAGAAGAATTAAATCGGATGAGGATGAGGCAGGACTGCAAAGAGACCTGGACAGGCTGGACATGTGGTCCAGAAACTGGCTTCTCGAATTCAATCCTGCCAAATGCAAAGTCATGAAGATTGGGGAGGGGCAAAGAAGACCGCAGACAGAGTATAGGCTAGGTGGACAAAGACTACAGACCTCACTCAGGGAGAAAGACCTCGGGGTGACCATAACACCCAGCACGTCACCGGAGGCACACATCAACCAAATAACTGCTGCAGCATACGGGCGCCTGGCAAACCTGAAAATAGCGTTCCGATACCTAAATAAGAAATTGTTCAAGACACTGTACACTGTGTATGTTAGGCCCATACTGGAGTATGCAGCACCAGTCTGGAACCCACACCTGGTCAAGCACGTCAAGAAGTTAGAGAAAGTACAAAGGTTTGCAACAAGGCTAGTCCCAGAGCTCAAGGGAATGTCGTACGAGGAAAGGTTAAGGGAAATCGGACTGACGACACTGGAGGACAGAAGGGTCAGGGGAGACATGATAACGACATACAAGATACTGCGGGGAATAGATAAGGTGGACAGAGATGGGATGTTCCAGAGAGGGGACACAAGAACAAGGGGTCACAACTGGAAGCTGAAGACTCAGACGAATCACAGGGACGTTAGGAAGTATTTCTTCAGTCATAGAGTCGTCAGGAAATGGAATAGCCTAGCAAGTGAAGTAGTGGAGGCAGGAACCATACATAGTTTTAAGAAGAGGTATGATAAAGCTCAGGAAGCAGAGAGAGAGAGAGGACCCAGTAGCGATCAGTGAAGAGGCGGGGCCAGGAGCTGAGTCTCGACCCCTGAAACCAGAATTAGGTGAGTACGCACATACACACACAACACACACACACACACACACACACACACACACACACACACACACACACACACACACACACGAGCACTGAGTAACAGTCACTCCAATATTAGAACTTGTGGTAAAACTAGTACAAGGCACTATATGAGCCAAGCTTTTTAAGAAGGTACAGTTGCGAGCGCCAGATTTCATCTCATTGACAAAGGTGATCAACACTTGGAATCCTTAATATCATCAGGTAGTTGACTTCTCATTATGTTTATTTCTGACTGGTTATATATATTATAACATATTTTTTCTTTATGAAAAGTATACATCCGACACATCAACTTACGTCATTCATTCTGTATTTTTTCGAAATTCATCATAACTATTCCTTGTAATATGTATTAGATAAAATATAAAGAGGTAGTTGAGACGTCATGTCTGAGATATTGTGTAGCGTGAATATTATGCTGAGAATATGATGTACTGGTCAGAAAAAAATATAATTTATACAGCAGAGGAAAGGCTGTTAAGATGGTCTGGTTATTTACAATATATGTAGAGGAAAAGGTTAACTAAGAGTGTGTGGAGGATGGGAGAGCACATCAGTCCATCAATCTATTCAAGATTGATGAACTGACCACATCGACTCAAGGTTGAGGGACTGATTACCTCATTCTCCTCCTGTTCTTCAAGATTTTCCTTTGTATGGACTGATGAAGCCACTGGGTGGCGAAACGTTTCCTCAATAAAGATACCAAGAGTTTCACATGTGTCTAATTTATCAACATCGGTTCTCTGAACCATTGTTATAATAAGGTTAGGTAAGTTTTCTAAGATTCTTTTGGAGCAAAATTAGAATTTTTTACATTAACATTAATGAAAAAAATATATCTTTAAACGCATAAGAGAAAATTTTAGAAAGGACTTAATTTTAAATGAGTTCTTGCTAATTGACCAGTTTTACATATTCGGCACGACATATATATATATATATATATATATATATATATATATATATATATATATATATATATATATATATATATATATATATATATATACATACATATATACTACTTAACAATTCGCAGTTATCAGTTGTATATACTGCTATCAGTGTACGTACTGTTACCAATGTTCTGTATCTATGTACTGCTATCAGTGTATATTCTTCTCCCATTGTCCATTGTATATACTATCAGTGTATATACTGCTACCAGTGTTATATATTGCTACCAGTGTGTATACTTCTATCAGAGTATATACTGCTACCAGTATTTATATTGCTAAAAGTGTATATATTGCTACCAGTGTATATACTGCTGACAGTGTGTATACTGCTACCAGGGTATATGCTACTACAAGCGTATATATTGCCACCAGTGTTATATACTGCTACCAGTGTGTATACTGCTATCAGCGCATATACTGCTACCAGTATTTATATTGCTAAAAGTGTATATACTGCTACCAGTATTTATATTGCTAAAAGTGTATATACTGCTTCCGATGTATATACTGCTACCAGTGTATATAGTGTCACTAGTCTATATGCTGCTACTAGTACTACATATGATTTAATACAAAGTGTTCATGGGAGATTTTTAATAATTGTTGAAATTATCACGTTCACGAGCTGTCATTATATACCAATACTCTACTGTATTCGGGCAGTGACCACTTGGGCCACTGTTATGGCCACTTGAACCGCAGTAACCACTTGGGTGGCCGCAGTGACCACTTGGGTGGCCGCAGTGACCACTTGGGTGGCCGCAGTGACCACCTGCACTGTGTTTAAGATCTACTAATTATAAGAGAGTCAATTAAGCCCACAATCCCTCCCTGACACTAATAACCAGAATACTTTAATCCCAAACACAGGATAAGAATTACTAAGAATATTCAGTACATTTAGTATGAGACACAGATACCTCTCTCAGTATACTGTGATGAGTTTCTTACTTGTATTAACAACCATTATTATTGTTGATGCTGTAAATGAAGAGCAAAACCCGCGTGGGTCATTCAGCACAGGGAGTGGTGGAGGCTTGATCCTCCGTCCGCTAAACTGAGACGGCGATGCTACACCCACAGCCAGCCAGGCTAAGATTACTTTTAACAAGTCGCTAAACATTGAGAGTTTATGTTAATTTTTATTTAAGGGATTGAAATATTCTTGGCCGGTGTTGTTTACAAGTGAAATGCAGCCTCACTAACACTTGTGTAGCTGACAGACTTGCGACGTTGCTACGGTGATGTTGAATTTCAGTTGTAGAACTTCTCCAGCTGATCAGAGGGTAGGAGGATGGGTAGCAGGGAGCGAGGCAGCCCAGGATGCCCACAATGAGGTACTGGAAGACCAAACTGGCAGCCCTTTGGAGCTCCAGTAGTGTCAGTGAGGAAAACAGTACATAATATTACCTTGAAGGACCTTGCGACACTGACCAAGGGTCAAGGGTCTCTGGGAAGAATCAGTGCAGGTGGGCAACGTCTCTATAGATGTTAATTAAGCTTGTGTTCTTCCCTATGATCAGCAACACCAACCTGCTGACCATGGAATAAGATAAGATAAGATAAAATTTCGTTCGGATTTTTAACCCCGGGGGGTTAGCCACCCAGGATAACCCAAGAAAGTCAGTGCGTCATCGAGGACTGTCTAACTTACTTCCATTGGGGTCCTTAATCTTGTCCCCCAGGATGCGACCTACACCAGTCGACTAACACCCAGGTACCTATTTGCTGCTAGGTGAACAGGACAACAGGTGTAAAGAAACGTGTCGAAATGTTTCCACCCGCCGGGAATCGAACCCGGGCCCTCCGTGTGTGAAGCGGGAGCTTTAGCCACCAGGCAGGTCACGGTTAGATATATTTATTTATTTATTTATTTATTTATTTATTTGAACATGATACAGAGAAGTACAAAGGAATACAGTATTTAAAGTGCAATATATTACTTTAACGCTAGGTTCTCGTTTTTTGTTAATGTTTTATCGTGTCTACTTAATGGTAACTAAACTTTGAGTTAACGAAGGTTAAATTCTCTATACCTATTAACATTTTATAGTTATGATGTTCATGTTCTTAATTAAATCAGGAAAACTGTCATATGTAATAATATTTGCAGAAATATTCACTCTTTATAGGAAGGATATATGGAGTGATGAGTAAGACGCCTGTGCAACAGCCGGGTATTTTACTGATAGACGTCTCGCCCACCAGGGAGCTTACTGATAGACGTTTCGCCCACCAGAGAGTTTACTGAGAGACGTCTCGCCCACCAGGCAGTTTATCAGTCAGATACAGATACAAATAAAGAGATGCAACAGTAGTAGAGGTGGTCACACGTGGGCAGGGCCAGCTAGTGGCACTAGGTCAGTAAGTAAGTAAGTAAGTAAGTAAGTAAATTTATTCAGGTATACACAATACAGTTACATAGAATTATCATACATAGCAGCATATGTGTAGAGAACCTAGGATAACCAAAAAAGTCAGACAGAGTGACTTATTTCCATTGGGGTCCTTTTACCTTATTATTATAGATAAAGGT